>APFE030878153.1:559130-577421 GCA_000404065.3 Pinus taeda
CAAACTCTGAAGTAATTATAGAGTTTATAGATCAATTCATCATTACCAGGTTTGGTGTCCCAAATGCTCTTGTTTTCGATAATGAATCTTATTTCTATGGAAATTCTATGTTTGAGTTCGCTATTAAAAGAGGATTTAAATTGAAATATTCTGCAAATTACTATCCTCAGGGTAACGGTTTAGCAGAATCTACCAATAAAAATCTAGTCAAAATTATTAAGCGAACTATTGAGAAAAATCATAAAAACTGGCATAAATCTTTGATATTTGCACTATGGACTGATAGAAAAACGCAGAAGGCTTCTATAGGTACTTCTCCATTCAATCTTGTATATGGGAAAGAAGCAGTTCTACCAGCCAATCTATTGCTTCCTTCTCTAGCCCTAGTTCAGTTTATTGAAGAAAGCCCCCCTTCTTCTATTCAACTTAGACATGATCAAATCTTAAAATTAGAAGAAGAAAAAGAAAAGGCCAAAATTACTCATGCAAAACATCAGCAAATCATCAAGTCATCTTTTGATTCAACTTCATCCAGTTCAAAACAATTACAAGTTGGTGATCTAGTTCTGAAATAGGACAAAGCCCATGAGGATACAGGGAAACACACTAAGTTCCAGAAGATGTGGCTTGGACCATTCCAGATCAATGAGAAGATAGGCCATTCTACGTTCATATTACAAGATCTATCAGAAAAGAGGGATTATCTTCCTGTTAATGGCCTCATCTTAAAGAAATTCTTCAATTGAGGAGATAACCCCTTCTCCTTTTGTAAATATTCAAATTTCAGCAGAATTTGTAGTTTTTAGAATTATTAGGAAATAAAGTTGTAAGATATCTCCCATTGGCCTTTGCTATACTGAAAAAGTTGCTCAAAAGAAGTAGTTTTGATATTTACTTTTAAAATAGAAGCCTTAAACAAAACAACAATTTCTAGGAAATTAGGTATATTCACATTCTGAAACCCCATTTCATTTTTGTGAAATCTTCTCAAGATTTAGAAGTACTGTAAATCATTTTAATGTTTTCAAAATGGCCACAAAAAAGGTTATCAATATCAAAACAGTAACTAATTCAATCTTACCATCTTCAACTCTTACCCTGTCATCCATACTCTCTTAAGGAGAAAATTTTCCATCCCATTCATCAAAGTTTATGATTACTCAGAGTGTAATTCTAAAATATTTGATATAAAAGATAATGGGTCTTATTACAAGTCTGCTTACCATGATCATTGGGAAATAGTTTAACTGACATTACCAACACTGCATACCAAAACAGGGTAATGGCTTATAATCATAAGACAAGGGGTCTCATCACGAGCCAGCTTGTTCGGTTAGATTACAACCAGTGAATGGAATTGTCAAACAGTTGGCCACCAAACCAGGACAATGGCTTTTTATCTTACAAAATAATATAAAAGAAAAGGAAATACAAAATATGAAAGCATATTTTTGGATTCATTCTTTTAATCATACTCTGATATGGATGGGATAATGGACAGTCAAATGGTTAAAAGGTATCCCTGTCGAAACTATGAACGTTTGCTGATAGCAGAGGCTCTACCTATGACAAGGGAGTCATTAAAAAGGCTAATTTGGAAAGGTTCTTTGTTTTATCATTATCAACCAATAGAGGCCAATTTAAAACTTAGAATGTATTTAATTTTAACAAGAGAAGAAAGTAGCAAAAATAGCTCTTATTAGATTCAAAATGTATGTATACCTAGTTATATTAGAATTTTCCTCTTTGATAAGATTTCTATATAAAGAAAGTTTAAGTATTTCAATATTTCTCAGAGATAGCTGTTTCTCCCAGCGAATTGCCAATTGTTGTGTTGTACAACAACCCCCCATTTCATAAAATTTTACCTTCAAACTATAATATGAAATGGGTCCCTTTTAGATAAAATTGGTATCAACTTATCATTCCTCAAAAGGTCCGAAAAGAAACAAAACATTATAAACCTTTTGAATGAACACAAATTGGTCTTATAAAAATAAATGAATAATTATTTATTATTGCGATAAAGCGATCGCATATCACAATAACAAAGGATGCATAACAAAAAGACCCATTGGTTTTCCCCGATGCGACAAGCGCAAATAACTATCGGATATCGGGAAAGGTAAGCAATCGTAACAAAAGACCCTCTCTCTATGCTCCGATGCGATATCGCTATCGACGATCGAGGAGTATAACATGTATGCAACAAAAGGCTCATTTCTAAAAACTCCTGATGCGAATTAGCTTTATCGCTATCGGCGATCGGGGATTTCGAAATGACACAAACGAAACTACTCAAGCATTCCTCCGATCTCCAATTGCGATAAAGCTAAGCGCGAATTTCAAAAAAGGATTGTAAAGGCTTGGGTATATTATGTTAAATTGTTATTAAAAGCCTTTCTATTCCCGATAGTGATTCACTTGTGATCAACCGCAAAAAAATCAAAGCTACGCTTAAATGAATTATTTGGCGAATAAACGATATGATGAGCATTTAAATGATTGACAGGTTTAAATGGCCAATTAATGGAGCAATTATCCCAAAATCTCTTCGGAGGTTGTATCCGTGGTAGTATTATTTTAATCCTCCATTATTCATTGATTGATATAACTCTTTCATACTTGGTTTGCACCACCTATTCTCTGCATTACGTTCATTTTATCTCCTGCGCAAAGCTCCTCTGAAGCAGCAAATTTAGGCCAAATGGGGCATAAATCTAAAAAATTTGAAACAGCTTCAGCTTCCGCGATAACAGGACAATCTACCGCCGATCCGAGATCAAGTAAAAAGGATTGACCTCAGACACTACATGTCTTGGTCTCACTAATACTAGTTGGCAGAGCATCTATAATCTGGTTGAAGTCCAAGAACATCAAGAAGTATTAGTACAAGCTACAGCAGGTTCGCACCGAAATTCCAAGGCTACCCTAAAGGATCTCGTCGATTCTTACTTACACCGGATAGCGGCTCGAGAGCAAATTCTTCCATACACAGATGTAGTAAGGTGGGCAGTTGAGGAAATCCCAATTACAAATAGAACATTTTGCACAGTTGATGGGAGAGTCTTCGGTTCGTTTCAACCCAATGATTTGAGACAAATGTACCATTTGCCTGAACCAGAGAAGAAGTATAACAAAGCATTTCTGGAGAAGTTCAGAGATGAAAATGAAACTGAATCAGCACCTATACGGGAATGGAGACAGAACCCCGCAAAACACAAGCATGAGTCTTCGGGTAAGTACTCTGTCGATTCCTTATGTTCTCCTTATTGTTACGCTGGAGCGATGATATGTAGGATTTGGGGTTGCATGATTCCTCAAAATTCTCAATAGCGAAATAATGGATTGGGGAAATATATTATCTGATAAGTTAGCAACTGCTATTCTTGATTTCAGAAATAAAACTCGCGTTACTGATAGGTTTATTCCTCCATTTTATTATAGTGCCTACATTTTAGATACTCTTTTTTTTAACTCTGAATTTCCTATGCTGGGGTGCAGATGGACTCCACAGGACCCCATGCCGATTCATATCTATCACCAAAAGTTGTGGAAAGCCCATTATAAAGACCACCTATATCAAGTTTGCAATGGATTTATGTTGCCCATTTACTATGCAATTTTTAACAAACATGCTCCTAAGATTTCCTCACAAGCAGAGATTGACTTGACAGCCTTAGGAAACTGGTTCGGAGAAGATAAATTTACATATATAAGATTTTTCGGCATCCACACCAGGCCTCATGTTCTCCCATTGTACATACCCGACAAACTATTGGCTAGAGAGATAGCATATCAGCTTACGTCCGCAGGAGCGACCAAGACTCTGAGGAATTCAAAGGAGCAAGTTTGGCCTCCTTTTCCTCTAAGGTGTGGTATTTACACTCTGCGTGACTATAAGCATGCAGAGAAAGAAGTAGAAAAGATAAATATACTGATTCTCGCCACTCTTCCTGATAGACGATTTGATCCAAGGAAAATCGTCTATAATGTACTAGAACAGGCAAAACTCACTAAGTTTGAACATAAATAAGATGAGTTTGATGACCTATTTTCTTCGGCGGAGTCATTATTTCAGGTTCAAACACTAGCAAAAATGAGATATCACGACGATGGGTTAGTGGAATTTAACAAACTCAGAGAGCAGAGGTTGCAAACTCTGCCTCTAGTTTTACTAGCTACTGCCCCGATGACACAATCAAGTGAGCCTGAACAACGACTTACCAACGAACCTCCTACTACATCAGAAATTTTTGAAGAAGTCCAAAGAAAAGAGCAGGAGGAACTCCAGAGGAAAGAATAGGAACTCCAGAGGAAAGAACAGGAAGAAGTACAGAGGAAAGAACAAGAGGAAGCACGAAGGAAAGAGCAAGAGAAAATACATGAGGAGGAACAGAAAAAGGAACAGGATAACAGCAGCAAGGATGTGAATGTCGATTCCCAAATTGACCTGAGATTGCTCCAAGAATGGCAGCAATTCGACTCAATCATAAGCAAACTGGAAAGCTCAAAAGATGTCGATACATCCAAAGCGACAGATACACATGATACAGTGTCAAAAAAGGTTCCAAGCGAAGGAACCAGCAACATACCCCCTAGTACAGACTTAGAAATAATTCTGAAAGATCCTTCGGATCAAATCATTTTGCAAGTGGAGGATATACCTCCATTGGATGTCTTTTACAGCCCAAAACACAAGGTCGTAGTAAAGCGACAGCAGAAAAGGAGAAGGATTGATCAACCTTCTCTGTTCCCTGAACAAACAGAGACAGCCAACGTAGTTTGGAAGGAGCAGTTCGATTCTTCCGATGACCTAACAAAGTTGTCCCAGTATGCCGGAGCCTATTCGGCGGCCACCATGGACAAGGCATCGAAAGTGAGTAATTTGCTAAAAGAAAAATACCAGGCAATCATTTTGTTACAAACACAGCTATCAGAGGCACAGCAGAAAGAAGAACAATTAGAACAACGATTGTCAACTCAGCAGCAGTTAAATAGTCAACTGAATAAGCAGCGACTAGAAGAGAAACAGAGGGTAGATTCAAGCGCGATTCAAAGGCAGAAAGAATTATCGGAATCATTGGCAAAATTGAAGACGATGAATGAAATAATGGTAAAGACAAAAGATGAGCAAATTGCTCAATTATCACTTCAAATAGAGAAGTTCAAGAGTCTTCCGCAGCCTACCGATTTCAAGGCAGAAGCACTACAGATTAATAAGGCATTGGTAACACAAATAAGATTATTGTGTCATAAAATTTCTCAAGTTGAGCCCCTGTGTGACATAACAGCATCAATAATCGATAAAACAGTCGATGCTAGACAGGACTTAGAGTAGGTTGATGACACCTTAACAGATTTTCTTACTTGGTAGGACACCAGTGAGGGACAACCAGCAAATTTCCCTAAAATCCTAGAATCACATAAAGAAATCCTATTCTTGGAATGGCAGTCCCAATTGATGAAGGCAGAGAGAGCAGTTTCTAGATGCAAATTATCCACAAGTAATTTGATTGAATTAATTAACAATACTCTCTATTTATCTAATATGATCTCTCAATGTACACCAGGTAAATTGATATCGGCTAAAACATTGGAGCAATCATGTTATCAAGAGCTGGAAAAGAATGGGAGGTTGATTACAGGTACTCAAAGTTTAACTTGGGACATCTATTGGTTGTTCCTAGTAAAACCATACAACTAGAGAGCCGCCCTCAAGTGTCTAACAGATGCAATCGGGCGTATCATTCCCAATATACACGATGCCACATACTCGGCTCAACTCAATTCTCGTCTCAGCCACCCTCAAGAAGTGGAACCGATGCTAGCGATATGCCAACTCAGATCAAAGGGAAAACAGCCAAAGTGATGAATCATGCTGCCAACTACCAAATTGCTGTGAAGGAGATATTCAAGATCAAGTTATGCAAATTAAATAGCGTTTTAATTTTGTAGTTAGTTAGTTTAATTAAGTATTTATACACCCTTTCATGCATTTAGAAAGGGTCCTGAGTTTTTGTATATGAATTAAACCTGAAGTTGCACTACTGTAATTCAGGTATATTTTTTTTATAAAGACTGGGCCAATTATTCCAATTTTTGACAACGAAGCTTTTATGTGGATGTGCACTACTACCTTTATTTAAAAGTATCTCTGAGTTGAAAGAAGGAATTCGAATTGCGATTGATGTTGGGAATGATTTGCAGCTCATATGGTACTACTATCTATGTCTAAATTCATTCTTTTTATGTGAATTGTTATTTGATTACTCTTGCTATTATTGAATATATGCATGTGTTTCAACAACATTATTTATACTTTCCACTATTGGATGTTTACAGGATGCTTTCCTTTAATCATACATGTATCAGTAATATATAAAAGACAAGTGTAACAATGTTTTATTAATTACTTTGTTCAACTATTTGAACAAAACAATTATTATATGAATGAATGTCTATGTTTATCGAATAGAGTCATCTATATGCTTATTGATGAACAGGGATCATCAAACGTTGCACTTAAGAATAGAAATTTCCCAAGATAGAATAGTTATTTGTATTTTCACTCTTTCGATTAAGTCATCCATCCATTATTACTTATTATAAAACCAGTCACTCATCCATCCCCTTTTTATTCATCATTGGGAAACTGGTCCCATTATATCCATTCGGAGCCATCATCCCAAACAGAAAAGGAGTTGCATTAAGATCCGGACCGGGTGGTTTCCCTCGATGTTGATGCAACGATTTTCGAGGCATCAACACACTGCCAGTTGATAGGGTAGCATCTTCATGAGCTTCAGAGGACGACGAGGGATGAGCTAGATCTTGAGACCATACTTCTAAGATCCTAGGAATGCCAGGACAATCACGAAGAAGATGGTCACCCTTACACAATTTACAAGGAAACTTAACCATCCGCGGAGGAGCACAAGGTGTCACGACCTAAGATGTACTCGGAGCAACAGTTGCACAAGTGGCCTCGTGCTTATCATAATTCTTCTTCTTCTTCTTCTTAGTCACTTAGTTACTAGATATGGAACTTTCACCAGGTGAAGGAGGAGAGGAAGGCAGAGAAACGGGGGAAGAAGGCGCAAGCTCAGCCTTGGAATCAACATGTCGTGGTTCAGACGAAGGAGACGGTGGAACAGGAGTCATAACGCTCGGGACCACCAAGGTTGAAAACAACCACACGGACAAACCGATGGTTAACTAAGGCAAAGACAATGTTTCCATATATGGAGCACCGACATTTCCAAATGGAGGAAACGGACGAGGATTTCCGTCTGGAGGAAGACCTTGGCCGGTAGACTCAGGGAATGTGGCCATGGAGAACGAGCCTGAAAAACACTCTTATCACAACCAAGAACTCAAACTGTTACCAGGAATATTTCGTGGGCAGTAAATTTTATGACGCAGGAACAAAACTTGACCTTTTCATGTTTCAAGAGTCGAGAAAAGGACGAAAAAGGTGACTTTATCTCTTTCGAGGTTTAATGAGCATGAAAGTACAAGTGCTCAGATGGACCTTTTCTTTTAAAGAGTCTGAAAAGAAATGAAAGTGATTACTCTGGAGAACTAGGAAAAAGGTTTACCAAAGAACCCGTAAAACTGCATATACACCTTGGAGATCGTATGAAAACCAAGGAATTTCCGTACAACAGTCAATCTTCCCGAATGCTATGTTCGGTGTGTTATGGTTTGCAAGGTGGCAGACACGGCTTCCTAAGGATATAGGATGATAACCTAGTGGGGTCTCCCAACATATATTCGACGGTACTGGGAGCGCAAGTCTGTGCTAGCAGCTATTGGGTCAGAGAAGGAGGAATCACCCAACTTTAAGTGAAAGCAATAGTGACTAGGTTTAACGACGCTGGAGCACGGCTCTAGCTTAGACCTCTAAATAATGTGTGTTATGTTGCAATGCGTTGTTAGGCTTATTCAATTCATTTTAGAGTTGATCTGGAATTATGTTTCAATTTCCAGGCCTTACCGTATGTATATTAAAACCTAGGATGCAACTAGAATGAATAAAGCATCTTTCATTTTGATGAACTCCTACTTACAGAAGGGTAGAGAGATCATTCCCAAACCAAAACAAAAACAAGATCAACAAATGCAGTCACTCAAGAGACACAATGTATAAACACATCAATCCCTACAATGCATTGATACTACTAATGAGAGATTTAAAATTTTCCTTCTAATTTTTCAAACATGAAAAAATTAAAATGCAAAATACACTTTCAGTTTCGCATACTAATGAATGCAGTCTTTTGATTTTGATAGGTTCGAATTCTAAAGAAACAACAAGCAACCGTGCAACTGATTGATCCAAACAATTGTAATCTATGTCTGGTAGTGAAACAATCGAACCAATATGGAAATTGGTTCAACAAATAACACTAAACATCAATCAACAAGAAACAAGTGATGAAAAAAATTCAAGCACTCCAACAGGAGGGTTGCGGATGAATCTTGAACAGACAAGTAACCAAGCCAAATAATTCAAAATTTGAAAAACCAGGTCACAAAGCCAAAAATACAAGATTCACTTCAATGAAATCGAAAAGTGAGCACCTTAACTACAAACAATAAAACAAACTAATAGATAAGAGAAGGACAACAAGGGATTAACCAGACTGATGAATTCAGGAGGCAGAATTGAAAAACACAATTCTACAGGAATCGTTGCGGGTGTAATACTGACAACTAGAGACCAATCGCAGGTGTTACATTGACAACTAGAGACCATCGCAGATGTTACACTGACAACTAGAGACCGTTGCAGGTGTTACATTGACAACTAGAGCCCATTCGCTAAAGTAAATATGTTTTCAGCGACAATCCGATTTCAGGAGTCGTCGCGGGAATTAAACTAGAAAACTGAGACGAAAGCCAAATAGTCGTGGGTACAAAGCTAAAACATCAACGACGTTGTCATGACTGTTAGGCTATCTTCAACAACGATCTTAAAAACAATGAAAATGAATAAAAAACTCCCAAACAAAGACAAAACTATCCTTACAGACAGTAAAGGGATTACCTAGATTGACCCAGGTAACCTCAAAGCCTGATGGTTTAACCCCAAAAATCAAGAGACACTATATCAAAACCAAACAAAAGAAAACAAGAAAAAACATATGAAGGACTCCCCAGCGGAGTCGCCATCTTGTGATGCAGGAAAGTGTTCCCTCTGTAAACAGAGGCAACCCCTCTATCCCTAGAGTGGGTCTAGTCACAACAAAGACAAATCAACAATTGATTTCCTTAAACAGTCATTGCTAGAGGCCTACCTCAATTGCTGGTCGATGAAGTTCCATTGTGCTGCTCCAGCTTCTGTTTCCTTCTCCTCAATGAGTGATCAACTTGAAACAATGCAAAGAAAATACAATAAAGCACGTAACCGGAAAACAACAATGATCTATTTACTCATAAAGTCAAGAAGTCATGAGCTATCAAGTAAATTACATATAAGACATAGGAAAACATCATTGATTGTATTAATAATGAAATGAGAGCAAACTTACAACTAAGTCTTCATGTCATAATCCTTCTCAGAGGATCCAGTCAGTATGTTTCTCAAGCATTCACTCTTCAAGGATGAATGTTCCAATATACAATGTCTCTCTCTTACTCATAAGCTTTAACACAAAGTTAAGGGCACTCCACAACCTTCCACAAGCTATCAACAATCTCACACTTGTCACACCCACACTAGCTATCTATCAAACTCAAAAGCACTAACAGCACTGCTCAACCAAAGGAATTGCTAACTAGTTAAAAAAGCTAACAGATCATAGAAATGGTGAGTGATTTTATAGTAGAAGGAGCCTCCATGAAATGAGGGAGAGGGAGCTCATCCTCAAGGGAGGTTGCACAAGAGGCGGAACCACCATCCTAGAGGTGGAAAGGCGACCCAAACTGACCCAACAACCAGCTCTAGAAACATCCAGAAGGTCGATTGTTTGAACTAATTTGCCAAATCTGTATCGTCCCGAGTCATGAACTGAGGACTAGCGACGACATCACAACGATAGAGTACATGACAGAGAATCATCACGGATTTTAAGGGTTTACTTGCGATGATGCAAAAACTTAGTCAGAAAGGATCAATATTCAACATTAGAGAGCATTTGCTTAATCTTCTTACACCAGTGGGAAGATATGAACTTGTTGATTTGACACATGACACAGTAGAAGGACTGAAATGAGGACAGTGACAAATTACTGTGTAACACTTACCCTCCAAGAAAATATTATCATCAAGAAAGTCTATTTGAAGGAAGCAATTTGAAGATCTAGGAAGACAATCCATCATGTCTTCAAGAAGAAAGAAAGACTACTACATCACAAAACTCTATCAAGTATATGTCCCCTCCTGAATATACATCAATGTATTTTTGCAAAGGAAGGAAACAAATTGGTTGGGACCACTAACTTCCTTGCATGGAAGAAGAGGACTGATTTACTTCTCAAGGAGAATGAAATTCTAGACCTCATCAAAGGGAATATCACTACCCCTGCTAATGAACAAAATCAAGCCTTAGCCACGTACAATAAGGATGAGACAAGAGCTCAAAGGATTCTAATCGAATCTATCAAGGACTCTCATTCCTTATGTCTCCAAATTTGAAACATCAAAAGAAATCTATGAAAAACTCATAGAGCTATTCTCAATAAGCACAGTTAGAGAAGTGATATCTCTACAGGAAGAAAAAGATCAAAGGACCCTTGACACCTTTGAAGACCTTAGAGATATTAAGGTGCAAATAATTGGTTCAACTCTAAAAAGATGTCATGATGAAGAAGCCATCCAAGCACTATTTGATGTTGAAGCAATATCAGGATGAAGTCATGAAGGGCTACTAAATCGAAGTATGGGAACACAAAAGTACAACTAATAATCTATGTGATAAACATTTTGAATCATAGTCAGATGACAAAGGAGTAGCTATATGATGAAATAACTTGACATATATCAAGAAGGCCACTTTCCATGAAGGAAGCAATGACATGACAAGCTAGTAAGAAAAGTGATCGATGGTCGTTGCCCTACCAAGAAGAAGTTTAAACAAAGACTTCATGACATCAAAAGAAAGAAGGAGATCAATTAGCTGAAGGACCCACAAAGAAGAAGTTGTTGATGAATGGACAAGTCCCTAGCTAAGAGGGAGTTATAACAAGTTCCCAATTATAGAGGTGCTTGATCAAGTTTGTAGTCAGAGGAAACTTGGGCATGTCTTCCTCAATTAAGAGGAAGAGATAGACACAACATTCTTGTCTTCACTTGGGAAGAAAGAATGGAAGGATTGGGTATCATCTAGCATTTGATACTCTTTTAGTATGTGTATGGCATCCAAGATAAAAGTAGGCAAGAGGACCAATATTCTTTTAGGGCTAGAAACTCAAGACAAGAATAGTCCTAGAAGGTCATACTCAGTGAAAACCCGGTTGGGTATGTACCTTGAGAGACAATGATTAAGGTCTCTATAAGTCATTGGTCTCGCCAACATTGTGCTCTGATCTTATGAGAGATAAAGTTGTTAGTCAAGGCCTTACTATAAACAATGTTGGTCACTATGATGCTATAACACATGGGCCAATCCGGTTTCTCTTATGCGAACTCTTCAAGATTGAAAAATAGTCAAACACCTTGTAATGATCTGTGAATGCCTCCCTGGTGAAGAGGGAGTGTGATGAGCCTCATAAATGGGTAATTATATGGGCTCATTTTACCTCCTAACCTAGTCAAATCAACCATTCTCTTAGCTTATTGTATGATTTTCTGATTATATTTATGCTTATGGAGTGAGTTGAGTTAGTTATAATGCCATGTGGTCGAACATGTGTTCAATGCAGATTATTGATGAATTTTGAGGTCAAAGTCAAGGATCCAGTGGACAAATGGCAACAATAACTCAAAATGGACAAAGGAGAGGACTTATAGGAGGGAATCTCCCTCATTTATTACTCCTCACTTCAAATTCCCCTTCATTCAGCTTAGAGTACAAGTAGCCAAGTCATGCACTAGAAGGCATCTGAGCAAGTGAAGGATGACTGATGATTATAGCGAGTTTTGGGAGCCAAGCCTCCCTAATTTTAAGGAATAAAATTGGTGTGGAACCAAGTGAAAGTGAATGATATTCTGCAGTCACCTGAGGATCTGGAGAGACTTTATTCAGAAGTCCATCTTCTGAAGACTCTGCACAGCCATGATCCTCCCATAATACACAGAGATTGGAAGTGTGACAACATACTTGTCAATGGGAATCAGGGGGAAATACATTGGAGACCTTGGGCTTTGAACGCGAGCTGACTACCAATATGAAATGCATATCGCCTCACACGCATGACCCAACAAAATAAATCAATCTCTCATCTCGTAAATTTTTTGCAAATTCAAAATGGTGCTTGTATACATCCACAAGCTTCTCTTCTCATGGAAATGGTGGATACATATAAGTACTTAACAAATTTTTGACTTGGTGATAGCACAGGTGCTTTCACACCCCAACAAAAAAACTCGTTTTCCTACACAGACTACAACAATTCTTCCACCTCGAGTCCATCAACAAATTTCACTGCCAAACAATGTAATGGATCTCCCCCTTGTGACCAAACTGGTGTGTATCATGCTTCTCCCAACAAAATCAACCACGCAAAAATTCAGCCACACTTGTTTTCTAGATCTAGATCTAGCCTCTCGTATTTCTATTTATAGGATCTGATACCACATGTAGAATAATAAATAAAATTAACACACAAAAAATATCATATACATAGAAATGGCGGAAAAGGCCTCAGCCTTACTGTATTCCTCTCATGATGTAATGCAAATGTACAAATAATGATAATAGTACAAATAAATACATGAGGAAGTTTTTCTCAAGATAGTATGTCTATCTTGGACACTATGGTTGAGAAAATATCTCAACAACACACTAATCTAGGAGCCTAACTAGTTGGGGAGAATCTCTCAACCAACTAAGCCTAAACTGACTCCTAACCATGAGGAACAAACTCAATCTAGAAAGGTAGGATTAAATCTTAACTTCCATTATTTTAATTAATTTAATTATTTTGGACTTATAATTGTTTTCATCACATGAGAGTGAGGCTAACAAACTTTTCAAAAAAAAAATCATTATCATTGAACAACTAATGCATTTGTCCTTGTACTTAAATACTCAAAATCCACTAAATATTATAAAAAATTCTAAATTTTATAATTACTATTATTAAAATTTATATTATTTAAATTATTAGCAATTAAATTATATTAATAACTGTAATTAAATTTATATAAATTATAGTATAATATATTTTTTTATGTATTTTAATTTATATTACATATGAATTGATTTATTAACGTAACAGAAATAAGATATATATAAAATAGGGAATATAATATATATTCTATTACATTTAGATTATTTTTCTATAATTATATATAATATAATTAATCATAATTGATTGTATTTAAAAAGTTTTGAAAGATTTAACTTATGCTTTTGATGGTATTTATTATATATGTATTAGATATCAATTTATAATTTAATTTGAAATTGTAATATTAAATCAAATGCAATTAAATATATAATTTGAAAATAAATATATGAAAATATACAAATATAATATTTATTGAAAAATTTGTAAAGGCATGAAGTTTGTATAGGGATATGCATTGCTTCTTTCAAAAAATATGAAATGACAATAATAATATTTTATTCAAATATTGTGAAATAGTTTTTATTATTATTACTTTACTTTATGACTTTAAAAGTACTTAGAGCACTACCATGGTTAACCATGAGTTTTGTCCACCATTGAGAATGTGACAAGTAAGTACATTTAACTCAACCAATGTTATCTCAACCATGGGGGATGATGTTATCCCCTAAAATGTGATTAGTTCTCATAAAGTGAATTTTGATTGTACATTTTCTTTAGGAGACCCATTTTTTACCTCAAAATTCCTCTAATGGGAAGTTGACTTCGAAACACCCCTTTGGTGCCTTTGTGCTTGCATACATCAATGGAAAGTTTCCTTGCTCTCGACAACAGGCTTGTATCATTGGCCTTCCACCAAAATATTGTGTGTGTTGTTTGACATCAACTCATTCATTCATGATTGATATTTTGATTGCCATTTTTTAGGGCGCACCGAGAGAGCGCGATCTAGCGATCTAGGGTTTCTAAAACTTCTACAACAGCAGATCGACTCAGACTTCTGCAAGCACCGTCAGCACTAACTCCATATGATTCCAAAAGAGCAGTCTTGTTCTTCATGATTCCCCCTTAGGGGGAGGATGTGGTGCCTCCCCCAAATGAAAATGAAGAGCGGCTGAAGAGAAAGGAAAATGACAAACCAGAGGATCAACAAGAGGACAACACGGATCTGAACTCTCAAGCAAAAACGGATGACAAAGAACAACCCAAAGTTACCTCAACCACTTGCAAGCCAGTGGCAACCGAGCGTCCGAAGGTAGAACTTCCAAGTCATCGAATCAATGCTAAGATACAGTTTATGAAGGACCATGCCTTGATAGGCAAATTCATAGGACTTTGGCCGACTTAAAAAGCACTGCGTAGTTGGATAGCAGCAAAATGGAACCCAAAAGGACACATCACTATGCAGCTGGGGCCTAAAGGGTTCTTTACGGCCATTTTTAACTGTCTTGAGGACCGAAACAGGGTTTTAGATGGAGGGTCGTACTTTTTCAACGCAGCTGGATTGTATCTCATAGGATGGGTAGAGCGCTTCAACCCTGATAAAGAGGACCTCAGCTAGGCTCTAGTTTGGATAAGATTATACTCTCTCCCCACGAAATACTGGGAAGAAGCCTCCTTACAAGAGATAGGAAATGTTCTGGGCGAATTTATCAAAGCTGCAGAGGAAACAAAATTCCAAAGATACACCTCTTACGCTCGAATTTGTGTCTACATGCACCTCAACCAGGCTCTTCTGGATGCGGTAAGTATATTCCATGATGATGTTGAATGGGTTCAGTTGATTGACTATGAACATGTGTCGTTTAGATGCAGAAGATGTCACACCCTGGGCCACCTGTATAGGGACTGTCCTTTAACTCAAAAACCCTCATCCCCTTATGCACCAGAGAAGCTTGAGTCTGATGGCTTCAGCAAAGTGACCAACCATAGGAAAAGCCACAAGAAAACCACTTCACATCCTAAGATGCTGCAAGCCAGCTCCTCCAAGCCCTCCACGAGCAACAGCTTTGAAGCCTTAGCCCGACAAAAGGATATCAACTCTGAAAATCCTGCCCCCACAAAGAAGAAGGCATCGAAGGACAAGAGCTCTACTCATTTAGACGCCAAATCACTCTAAGATGATACTCTACCCATAGATCCTTTATCCTCAGCTAAGCGCAACGTTCCAGCATGGAATATTCAAGGAATGGAGGTCGACAACCTACATTATGACTCCAGAATAGATATAGAATCTACTGAAGAATTAAATGAATCTCAGCAAATGGAAGAGGAACCGGAAAGTATAGATATTGGGGATCTAGACATTTTAGGTCTAGAGCAAGCTTGTAAAACAAAAACCTACGACAAAATTCCTGATAGACAACTAGAGAATCTGGAGGTGATCCTCTCAAGGGCGCAAATGCAAAAATATCTAGGTATTCATACTGGCAGTCTTTGGGATGAGAGACACATTACCAAAGATAACAAAAAACGTGTAAGGAAAACAGACCTCCAACGAACGATCCAAATAGGAGAAATGTTAGTAGAGTCAGGCAGGTACTCTAAGCTAACAAAGTACTACAAGACCCTCCACAACATCTCCCAATGAAGTTAATATCATGGAATATTAGAGGGCTCAATGGCCTAGGGAAAGGCAGATTACTCAAAAAATTGATAATTCAAGAAACAACACAAATCCTATTCTTGCAAGAAAACAAATTCAATTCAACAACTCTGGAAAAAATTGCAGCAAAAGCATGGCCAGGAGGTCTCTCTGTTGCAGTGGATGTTGATGGAGCACCTGGAGGCTTAGCTATCATATGGGACGCTCGCACCATTATGCTCAATGATTTCCACGCTAATAAGAATTTCATTCAAGCAATATTTCACATCACATGGACCAACATACACAGGCATCTAACCAATGTGTATTTTCCCTAGGATTCCATGCACAAGATAGAAATCCTAAACACCCTCTCAGTAATCAACACTGATAGGAAGCACCCACTGTGGATCACTAGGGGTGATTTCAATATGATAACCAGGCTGGAAGAAAAAAGGGGAGGTAGGAACAGAGGAAATAAGGAAGGAAACAACCTAAAAGATTTCATACAAAACAATTGGCTTATAGACATGCCCTTCAACAATGGACTTTTTACCTGGAACAACAAAAGAGCGGGGTTGCATCAGATAGCCTCTCGTCTAGACAGATTCTTGCTATCAGACAACGCAATTCATATAGGTGGAGATTTTTCCGCTTCCATCTTTCCGATCTCAGGGTCAGATCACTGGCCAATCTCCCTTCATTGGTCTCGTCCTGGAAAGACAACCCGTAGACCATTTCTCTTTGAGGCCTTTTGGATGTCTCATTCGGATTTCATCAACCTGATAAAAATAGAATGGAATAATTTTTCTCCTCCAAATAGCACAAAAATGATTCAATTTCAGTAGAAGCTTAGGTATCTCAAGGGCAAGATCAAACAATGGAATCATACCTCTTTTGGCAATATATTCAAGGCTCAGATTGACCTCGATAAGGATATGAAACAATTGCAGCAGAGGATCATAATCGCAGGCTGAACAAAGGAACTATCAGAACAGGAAAAACTTCTGGAATCGCAAATCTCAAAGAGGGCAAAACAGGAAGAAAAGCTATGGAGGCAAAAATTGAGAATAAGATGGCTTAAGGATGGAGAAAAAAACACAAAAAAATTCATAGTACCACAATCCAACGTAGAATGAACAACAACATTACTCATATTCAGAATGAGCAGGGCGTTAAGGTGGAAACTCATGAAGAAATTGAAGGCGAACTTCTAAACTATTTCAAGCGCGTGCATCAGGAGCTTCATATAGACAGATCGCAAACCATAGAAAAAATCACAAGGAACATTCCTAAAGTTATTACAGAGGAGCATAACCAACTCCTTCTCAGGCCTGTAGACTTATAGGAGGTGGAAGCGGTAGTTCGTCAATTGAAAGATGGGAAGGCGCTTAGTCCGGATGAATTTACCTCAATTTTTTTCCACAATTTTTGGGAGTTGATCAAAATGGAAGTTTGGCAGGTTGTTGAAGAATCGAGAACCTTGAGATGGATGCTTCCAAGAATGAATGCTACATTCATAGCCCTTATTCCCAAGGAATCTCAACCCAGCACTCCTGACAAATTCAGGCCTATTGCACTGTGCAACATAATCTACAAGATAGTCTCCAAAGTAATGGCCTCCAGACTCAAATTGTTGCTCCCTTCAATTATCTCGCCTGAGCAATCTGGGTATGTTGAAGGTAGGCAGATCACGGACGACATCATCTTAACTCATGAAATTATCCACTCTCTAAAGCAATCCAAAAAGTCAAGTATGCTCCTTAAATTAGATCTTTCAAAGGCATTTGATAGCTTAAGCTAGATGTACATCAAAAAACCTCTTACGGCTTTTGGTTTTGCGCCACCCTGGGTTAGGTGGGTCATGAGCCTTATCTCATCCTCCTTCTTTTTTATTCTGATAAATGGCATTCCCTCCTCCCCCTTTCATCCTTATTGGGGTATCAGACAGGGAGACCCTCTCTCTCCCTTCCTTTTTGTTATTATGGCAGAAGGATTGGGCCAAAGCATTAAAACAGCTCAGCATTCACAAATTCTAAGAGGTTTGTCCTTTCATAACTCTACCACTTTTACCCACCAGCAGTTTGTTAATGACAACATGCTTTTTGGTCATCCGTCAGTCCAGGAAGCTCTTCAGATCAAAATGTTACTGATGGATTTCTCAGAAGCCTCAAGAGCCAATATCAACCAAGTCAAATCCCAAATATTCTTTTTTCACACACCTATTATTACCCAAGCAGCTATAGCTCGCATTCTTGGTTTCTCTATTGCAGTCCTCCCATCTAAGTATTTAGGAGCTCCCATGATTTCCTCGGCCTTGAAGCATGTTGAAAATAATACTGAGAGGGGGGGGTGAATCAGTATTATCTAGTCCTTTTAACAATTCTTCCTTATTTATACTTTGAATTATTTTCGCATATCAGTACCATAAAACAATGAGCATGAACAAGAAAAACAGACAATCACAT
>APFE030878163.1:1255-34598 GCA_000404065.3 Pinus taeda
GCATCATTGACAGTTTTATATGTGATATTCAGACATGTACTTGTTCGATCATGATCAGATGATCCATTATGTATTTTCCAGTCATTCATACTTGTATACTTAGTGGATCCGCTTGTACTTGATATGCGGACATGCTTTGCTTTCTCTGAGCATGGATATGCCCGCCTCAGACGGTGTTTCTTTCTGATCTCCTTTTGTGGCTTGACAGGCTGAATTCTGCTGAAGTACTCCTCGGTTTTTGGCAGATTTCCTTTCCATGTACTTGCTTAATATATTTCGGCGATCATGTTCCCCTTCTGACCTCATATATTAGGAGGCATCTGTTATAGCTCCAAATCTCACTATTATGGTTTGTGATGCTGCACTCATGGCCTAGGGCAACCCCTCCTTCCAGACCTGGTCCCAAATTTAAAGGATCTATGGCATATACTTCATGCAACGAAGGATCCATTCAACCCTTCAATTATTTTGTTGGATTGTTGGCTTCCAATAAAGGGCCTATGGTTTTAGCCAAGATAACTTTTTTTTCCTTCATCAATCTTTGTGGTCACTTTCCCATGAGAAATGTATTTAGGAGCCATGTATGCAGGTGTACCTGAGCTATTATGCTTGGTACCCATGTTGAAATTTGTTATCTTGGCCTTCAATTCTGCATTCAACATAATATTGTTGCTTGTGATGTCCTTGTGCACATAACTAGGATGTTTATGTTCATGTATATAATGCAATCCCATGGTCACATCAAGAAATATATGGAGCCTCTTATCCAATGTCAAGAAGCAAGAAAATGAGGTTATACTTTTTTTTCATGACTAAACCACCATGAATCCAATCACTGAGAGACCCATTTTATGCATATTCAAACACTAGGTAAGAATCATCCTCACCTTCGTTGCAGATCCTCGGGAATCCAATAATATTATTTTGTTGAACTTGGCACAAACTTCTTAGCTCATCCGAGATCCCTTTCTTGATATGCTTAGTAGCCAGAGGGGTACCACTCAAGTACCATGGTAGAAAAAACCTTTTATTCTACAATTAGGAATGAAGTTCTTAGTTGTTTTATTCAACTGATCCAATGTGTATTTAAGCATTAGCAAATCTGTTGTGCCTGTCATTTGCTCCTTGAAAACATTTTTCCCTCTGACACTTCCATCTTCTTGCTTGGGTATGATAGGCCTATTGTAGTGAACTGTTGTAGGTTATTTGAAGGACTTGTTTTTCTTTCTAGTGACCAACAAAACTGCTCTAATTGCACTTGTTGCTAAAAGTATTCTTGTAATAATGCCAATGTATAGACCATGTTTTAATTTCTTCTTCTTTATTTTATCCTTGATAACATTACTAGAGACATTGTGAACTCCATGGGTTATTTCATATTGGAGTCGTTTCATATATGATTTTACAACATTAATATTGTTGAGCTAATAGGAAACATTTATGTGATTAACATAACTAATAAGAATGATGATGATAATATTAATCCATCACAAAATAGTGATCATTTAGTTGGAAAAGTCGGTGCTAAGGTTCCAAGTTCTAATAAACAGTTTGTCACATTTTAGAACAAAAATCCTTGGACTGAGTCATGCTAAATATATGTTTACAGCTAAAAATATATGAGGGATGTTGGTCACTCACATGGCATAAATATGCACAAGGTCCAGTTTTCTGAGGTTCCTCAACAAGATGCAATTAATGAAGAATTATTTGATATTGAAAAAAAATAGTTTCCTTCAAGTCTAAGTTAGATTTGTCACATTCCTGACACATGAAAATACAGATCATAAATATAATGTATTTAGCCTTGACAGAAACTCGGGAAATTCACTTAATCACATAATAGAGTAAATTTGACAATGGCTTGGATCTTAGAAATGTTAAAAAGTTGATATCTTCATCTCATTTTTCTTATATTTATAGTTTCTTATGGTATACATCAAGATTTCATTTATTATACATACGCTAGCTATGTTGCGCGTGGAAAACTTATTTACAAATAATGATAAGAATACTTGTTGAATTCTAGCCATGAGTTTTCTAAGATGTTACACAAGACTTGATTGTTGAATTGGCCAGAACTTACGCAAATCATTTTCAAGTTGTCATAACCTATACAGTTGATATGAAATTTTTGTCATAGTACTGCTAAGACATTGAAGGGGGCATTGATAAGACTTGCACCCACTTAGAATGTGTCTCATTATATTCCCATATTATCACATGGGCACTTTCCAAAAATTATAGGAGGAATGCCACAGATATATGTCCTCACAATTCACAATTTCTAGAGAATACTCAAGTGGTGATGGTAAAAGAGGGGGGTATTCATACCACAGGCCTTTGTGAGTATTACAGTCCACTACTTTTACCCCTCTCTTCAAAAAATATACTATATATTCACCACCATATCGTGATGTCAAGATGGAAGAATACTCCTTTGAAGGACTCCTCCAAACATTTGAAGCAATTACATTACCTCCTTTGTTCAAAAACTACATAGTTCCATCATTGCTACTAAATTTTTTTTCAAATAGAATTTTCCATACCTTTTCTCCTTTATGTTACAACTTATAGATGGTTGAATCCAGTAATGTTTTGATGAATCATATACCTTCATGAAAAATGTAGGAAAATCACCATATATGAGTATTACCTTATATGAATTTTTAGATGCAACCATAGTGATAGCATGTATGGTCTAAGTAATATTTAGATGTGGTAATATGCAACACTGTCTAGTGAGAGGGTTGCACACATTGAAATTTCCAAGAGATGACCCAAAACAAATAAGTCCTCCTGCAGATGACATTGGTTTGCACTTCACATTTTTTCTCAGACAAGAGGGGATATTGATATGGTGCCATTTTTTTGACATCGATGTCATCTAAAATGCCTTGATCAAACTTGGAGTCCACCACGTAGAACCATGGACAACAGAATGGGACTTCTGAACAAGAATTCAAAAAACTTGGAGAATATATCATTGAATTCCATCCTTTGCACACTAAACCAAAATTGAAGAAGTGAACCAAAATTGAAGAAGTGAGACACAGGAAACTGTGCAAGCACCCTTGCTAATAAATCATCATGAAGTTTAGCACAAGATATGTTATCTATTATCATAGAATCCTCACATAAAATTGATGCATTTAACTTTCTCCTCTTCTGTTTTGAGTTGCTTTCATCATGAGTTACCATATTACTTATTTTTAGGGCTACAGGAACCAGTTGCTTCTCCATCACAATCCCTCATTTTGATGATGTTCCAGGCATAATGTTTCACATAAGAGGATGTTAGAAATAGTAACAAAGCTGTAAGAAATCTACACTCAACAATTGAGCACAAGAAAAACAATGAGAATCACATTATATAAATCATATATCTATATATTGTATTTATTTTTTATATGATACTTATTGTTGATATATTTGGTTTGATCATGAAATTTTGGATTCTTGGCCAATCGAATTTCATAAGAATTGTTAATGGATAGAGGACTTGAAGTCTTTCATTTCTCCTATGAATCTTCAAGTATTTTGCAAAGCCAAATTATTTCTTTTGTAGCTAGAGCTGCTACAACATATTCAACGTCAGTGGTAGAATCAACAGGAATATATTGTTTTTGTGATCCCCAACTAATATTTATTGATCCAAGATTCATCAAACAACAAGAAGTTGAGACTCCATGCTCCTTATCACCATCAAAATGTGAATCTGAATAACTAGTAAGATGGAAGTCTGAAACTTTGGAATATTTGATGCCATATGTTTGAGTCCCTTTTAGATATTTAAGTATTATTTTTTCTTCTACCCAATGAACTTCACAAGATTGATGCATAAATATGGAAAGTACCCCTACAACAAAATTTATGTCGAGATGAGTAATAGAGAGATAAATCAAACTTCCAATACCTTTCCTATACTTTGTTGGATCTTAAAATGGTTTTCCTTCCTCTGAAGTAAGTTTCATATTTTGTTCCTTTAGAGTGGCAACATAATCACAATCCATCATTCCATATTTGTTCAATAAATTTCAAACATACTTCCTCTGAGAGATAAAAATATATTGAGGTTTTTGATCAACTTCAATTCCAAGTTAATAATGAAGTAAACTTAAATTTGTCATATCAAAAACCTTTTGCAATTATTTCTTAACCGATGATATATACTCATCATTTTTCCTTGTAATCATCAAATCATAAACATAGACAAATAGATATACAAATAATATCCTAACCTCCTACACAAAAAGAGTTGCATCATCTAGTTCAAAATGCTTATAATTCAAATTAAGAAGATGTTCAATTAGTTCCTCATAGCATGCACGGGGTGCTTATTTCAAACCATACAAGGACTTCATCAGCTTGAATACCTTTTGTTATTTCCATTTGAAAGAAAAACCTTATGGTTGAAACATTTTAAACATCTTCCTTCAAATATCCATTTAGGAAAGTAGTTTTTACATCCATATGATGAATTTTCCATCCTTTCTATGCCGCAATAGAAAACAAGGTTCCAATAGTGCCTCATTTATCTGTAGGACCAAATTTTTATGTGTAATCGATATCTTATTTTTGTGCTTATATCTTTTCCACAAGTCTTGCATTGTACTTGTAAAGTGAACCATCAATTTTATATTTGGTTTTATAAACCCAATTGCAACCAATGGGTTTGATGCCATGAGGAGGATCTACCAACCTCCAAGTGCCATTTTTAATGAGTGCATCATACTCCCTTTGCATTGAATTTTACCATTCATTACAACTAACATATTATTCAAAACAAGTAGGCTCACTATCAACAGAGAAATTATATTCAGAAACATGAAAATAGTTACCTGAAGAACATCTTTTTTCCCATAGGAAAATTCATAATTTTTTTAGAGAAAAGAGAACAAAATTATATGTTGTAAATGCTATCAAGAATATCCATAATGGCGAATCCTATTGACCAAGATCAATAATAAATAATGAAAGAGTTACCCTATACTATTCTTTCCTACCTTTCTTTTTTTCCACTTTCTACCAACCACTAGAGTTGGGGGTGGATGATACAATGGTCCTTTGAGACTCAATTATATTTGGCAGGATTTCTTTTTCATAATTCGAGCCATCCAAAACATGAGTTTGTTTGGTGTTGATTGCTTCTTTAGCGAACAAAATCACCTCATTCTCTTGTTGTTGTGCAGTATACATTGGAACTAAAGCTGATTTCGGTACTGTTTCATCCTGATTCATAGTAGCTTGTGGATCATTATTATTTGAGGTAGTATATGTAGTTTCTTCATATTCTATTGCAATTGTCTCTCATGCAGAAAACTTCCAGCCTTTTGTCTTTTGTGTATGTTTATTTTTTCTTTCTTTCTTATTTTGAGGACAAGTACTTTGAAGATGGCTAGTTTGTAGACATGTACGACATCTGAAGGTTGTATTCTCATAGTCCAGGGGTTGGTACCACTGCTGATTGTTGTGTTACAACAGAATGTGATATGCTAAACCATTTTTGAGGTTACCTAAAGAACATCTTATTTCATAATAATCATATTTTCTTGGAAATTTTCTAATATGAGTTGATCTTCTTAGTGGTTATTCATCTTGGGGAGCAGGCTCTTCTAGAATGCAAGTAGTTTCTGTCCCCACAAAAACAATTCTATTATCCAATTTCTTTTTAGCAGAACCATTATCATCATTGAGAGGAAAATTTATTGACGGAAAATCCACTGACGGAAAATCCACTCACAGATCTAGAATGGGAATCCCCCCTTCACGATGTGGAATATTATTATAAGATTCATAACAAAAAAAATTGGACAAAAACTTTTCTAAATGATTAAGTTGTCTATCAACTATTGATGTATCTTTATGTGATTCAAGAAAAACTACATCTCTTTAGAAAAATATTTTTTTTATTTTCTTCATCATATAGCCTGCATGCCTTAGAATTCATGGAATATCCCAAAAATGTACATTTTCTCCTTCTTGCACTCAACTTGTTTCTTTTCTTCTTAGGAATTAAATCATATCACTAAGAACCAAAAACTATGAAATATTGAACAATAGGAAGACGATTATACCACATTTCATATGGAGTTTTATTTTGATAACTTAAGAAGGAACACAATTTCTCATATAATTTGAACAAAGCGGTGCTTCTCCCCAAACGATCAACTTTACATTCGTAAATAACATCATTGATCTAATCATCTTAGGAAACAATATGTTCATTCGTTCTGCAACACCATTTTTTTGTGGATTGTAAGGACACGTTGTTTAGTGTTTGATGTCATTCTGCTGCAAATAACTACCAAAAGCATTTTGATTATACTCTCCACCATTATCAATTCTTAGAGTGCCTATATTAAGTTGAGTTTCATTTGTAATAAAGAGATTAAATTTTTTAAACACATCAAAAACTTGTGATTTTTCTCTCAAGAGATAGACCTAACACATCCTTGAATAATCATCAACGAATGTTAGTATATATTTATTACCATTTTTAGTTACAATAGGCATAGGTCCACATAAATCTGAATGTATGAGACCTAATTTTCTAGAAGTTTTATAAGTAGAACTATGAAAAGATTGTTTAGAATTCTTTCCCAAAATACAAGCATTACATGGTGTAATATTTCTTGGAATTGTTGGAAGCCCTTTAATTCCTTGTGGTCTTATAATTATTATACTATCATAATTTATATGACCAAGATGAGCATTCCATAATAAACTTGAAGAAAGAGTATCATTTTGCTAGATCGAATGAGTAGTATTTAATGCAATGGATGGCATATCTTTCAATTTTAAGAGTTTTTCCTCTTCCACGCGAGTCATAACAATCTCATTATCATATGTTCTTCGAATCTCCTTTGTACCATCAAATATGTGTCTTAAATGTCCTTGTTGTCTGATCTATATAAGAGACAACAAATTCCTCTGAAATTATGGGATGTAAAGAACATCATGTAAAAGATAATCTATAATCCATGGAATATTTAATAGAATAAAAATAATCCTTGAAGGTTTAACTTACAATTTATCAGTAAAATAAAGTACTCCATTAATGTGATCACTGGATTTTTCAAACAAGTCTCTCCTAAATGTCATATGACAAGTTGCACCTGTGTCTAGGATCAAATTGTCACGCCATAAAGAAAATGAGGTACTAAAGACATCATACATATTAAAATTACAATGTGTAACAACATAATGTGCATTCTCAGAAGACTAACCTTTATCTGGAAGTGGTTGATCTTTCTTTTCATTCATTTGTTCTCTTCTTTCACTAACTTTCTCCCAGTGAATTCTACAATTAATAGTAGTATGTCCAATTTTACCACATATAAAACATTTGATAGTTGGTTTATCAGTCAAATTTATTTGTTGTTTATCATTCTGTTGTTTATCTCCCTAATTATTTTTGTCTCCCCTACCTCTATAATTCCTCCTACCATGACCTCTACCACTCTTATTACTTATGGTAGATTCTTCTTTAGGGTTTGATTTTTTTGAGAAGGCATAAAGTTTAAACATTAGGATTTGGTAGGGGTTCTTTCTTTCCAAAATCCTTTTCTTTTTTCTGCATTTTTTCCTACTAATTTATCAAAGTCTAAATCTTTTAACTATCCACTAGCTTGGATAGCTTGCAAGTGGTGTGAATAGCTAGGGTAGAGGGATTTTATAACGGAAGTAAACTATAGATCAACTTTAACATGAGTAGATTCAATTTCATGATTGATGGATTTAATTTCAAAAGCAAGTTTCAAAGGGTCCTTATCTTTCATATATAGAATAAACAACTTCAATAATAACTAAATTATCTCCAATTATGAATGTGAATCATAAAGTTCTTTTAATTTTGTTATTGCTTCATATGTTATTTTACTTTGAATAATGTATATGTGTACCTGTTCTGAGACTAAAGTAGAGATTAATGCATAGGAGTTTTTATATTTACTCTCTCGGATTGCTAGTTTTTTTTTCCTAATAAGGCGTGTTTGGTTTATTGTCATCTTTTCTTTCACAAAATCCATCCCACAGATCATTAAAAATGAGTGATTTTTAATTTTCCTATACCAGTCCTGATAATTTTCCTTTCCATAAAGAACAACAACTAGAGAAACTAGAGAATTCATTTTTGCAAACAAACTTAGTAGTCGGAACATGAAAAATGCTAAAAAACTACCATCTCAGATAACATGCCTTTGGAATGGTATATTAACATGTTCTATATCGACTAGATAAAATTTTAAATTATCAAATTAACTCGAGAAACATGATCGACACGGGATTTTCTCCTTGGCCTAATTTATAATCAATAAAAATATAAACATTCGTCGCAACCAACAATGGTAAAAAATAATAAAATGAACACAACAAAATCAATGATCTGGATCAATTTATCATTACATCTGATGAAAAACATGATGGTGGAGGTGGTCCCACAAGTGCATGACAATCAAGCACAATCAACGGCTTAAATCAACTCTTGAGAAACAAGGCAAATTAACTCTCAAACAATGACGCAAATCAAATCTCAACCAATCCACAACACATAACATCGCACATAATAGTTGAACCAAATCAGCGGTGCAAAGTGGATCCAACGTATCCTGTGGTGAGCGATGACATGAAGTTTGGCAAATTTTAACAAACAAGGTGGTCCCAGAAGTTGGTTTCATAAATTGTGATCTACAACTCAATTATTTTGGGGGAAATCTTAATGATTTTAGAAACCACCGAGGGTAGTCCTAAGGGTGGTTTTTGATACCACCGTGGAATTGTGTGGGAGCCTCAATTGCCACTTTCCCTCATTACTTCTCCAAAGGAACTCACCACATTTGTTAGGATCTCAGGGTTCTTAACCAATCGTTATTAATCAGCTTGGATTTCTTGACCAGGTTGATCCCTCAGGAAAATGGATCACCACTCCAACACTTTTCAAACCTTGCACTTTGATGCCACAGTTAAACAAGCTTGGAGAACTTCATGATAAAAATTATGGTGTTCTTCTTTTTATTATTAATTATAAAAATGGGATTTATAGAAACAAAATCAGAGGGAGACAATTATGCCTCCATAACTAGAAATATGGGAAACAACTAATCAATGTCTTAACTAAGCCCAACCTAACTATATAGAAAATCCTAAAGGATTAGTTAACATTTGGTCTGCGCAATGTTCTCTTTATTTTTCCCATATAACTTTACTATCAACGCATTGACAAATATGCCTAAAAATATTAAAAACATCTCATATTGTAACATAATACGAAGAAAGATTTATAGTTCATATTAATTATTATATCTTTCTAAATGTTCGTGCTTTGAAAACAATGTTATCAACACATGGAGGACATGAGGGAAGAATTCATTGATCATTTGTTTTGACCAAGCTGAAGACAAAAGTTAAAACTTTTAAGCCTTTTTCCAAGTATGCATGGACAGATGAAGGCCAGTAATTCACCGCTCATTTGGTTTGACCAAGTTAAAGGAGAAAAACTAGAAATCTTATTTTGCTTTTGGCAAGGTCTAATCCAACTGTAGTCAAGATTTTTTCAGTATAATTTAACCATAATTTGATAAGGATTTGTTGATATCACAAATTTAAGTTGTAAACTCTCCACAACTTGAGTGTCGAGATGTTAAATTCATATATTCAAAAACCGATTTTAAAAATTTTAAAAATAAATCAATTGAATTCCAACCAAAAACTCTAAAAACATATAATGAGTAGACAATTCTCTAGAAATATTTGATTGTTTTTTTTTAAATGTGAGTACAAAATTTGGAAAACAAAACATAGCGACCTTATTCAACTATATTGGTTAAAAAAATCATTTAATTTGACCAAATGTTTGGTCAAATTCAATTTGATTCATCTGGTAGGATCAGAGACGAGTAACGCTGAGAAGACGGTGTAGAGTAGAGCAGAGTTGGGAAGGTGTTGTAGCTCCAAAATTCTTTTGCCCATTATTTGTCGTTGTTTCCATGTTTCAGAAATTAATTGAATATCTTTTCACCTATGATGGGTGTAAGTCCTTGTTCTAAATAATGATCCCAAGACCAACCACTCAGAATTTGATTGAAAACATTTTTGGATAATAGGAATGTGATTTTTGGTTTTTCAAAAACATAATAGAAATCATAGTTACTGAATTCATGATTAGAGACACGTTCACAAATATGAATTTCAACTAATGCTACATCATTTGGCAATGTGTTTATAGCTATGATTTTTTTTCAAACTTAAATGGGATATATTTTTTTTCTAGAAGAAAAAACATAACATTCATATATTAATAATAATGTTTTACATATTCAATCATTCTTTAACTGACAAAACAACTCTAATGAAAAAAGGCCATCTGATCACATAGCGAGATCTTATGTGCCTGCAAAAACCCTTTCCTCCTAGAGAGGAAAAAACAAAAAATAAGATATATATATATATATTATATATATATATATATATATATATATATTTATATATATATTATATATTATATTATTATATATAATATATATATATATATATATATATATATATATATATATATATATATTGTTGGGCATCGAATCCCCCCAAGGCATGTTTTGGGGATCAAAGCCCAAGTTTTGACCCGATATTGTTGTAAAGACTCCACAAATTGCAGGCGTGGAGTGCAAAATGTATGATAGAGTCACAAGGTTGTCCGCCCTAGTCTTGTAATGTAATGTCGGCCTACCCATGGTCTGTGGACCATGGGATTGTATAAATAGAGCGAGGCTCTAAGTGTAAAAGAGGATAGCGAATTAGTAGAGAGAAGAAAGAGTTTAAGTGACTAAGTGTGTCTTTGGATTGTAGAGTAGGAGAAGGCTATGCAGTTGAGTGCGCAGAGGCCTAGTAGTCTGCAGCTGAGTGCGCGGACCCCTGCAGCTGAGTGCGCAGGGCGAATTCAAGTCTATAACCGAAGATGGGATTAATAAAGAGATGTTTGATATCAATTTGTGTATTTGTTCTTGGATTAATGCATGTTTGATATAAATTGCAAATGTACTGTTTATTTACTGCGTTCACCTATATGAATGATTTATGTTGTTAAGTATAACTTAAAGCATGCAAGTAGGCTAAAATAATCAACTAACATTGGAATACTAGTAAGGACTTGGGTAATAACAACGTTCGGCCCCCGAGTAGGGTTTCGTGAAGGCAACATCTCAGGCTGTGAGGTATGGGAAAATACGTGTAGCAACATGTGCGCAGGGTTGAACCACGAAACACTTGAACTCATCAGACATCTCCAAGGTGCAGAAACCTGGTTCTAGCACCCTCCCATACTACTTCAGGTGAGACCTCAATCTGCGCTCCGTGGACTGTTGCCAAAAGGGCCAGTAGTACCGGGATTTGTTTGGCTAAATCAACTATGAACCTGGGTTAGGCCCCAAAAAGCCAACAAATGGTTCCATTTCTAGGACCGGGATCTACATAAGAGATGTCTGATGTCGTGTCACTAGAATCCGACAAAGAAAGAAATTGAAGAGTGGCTGGACAGAAAGATTCACGAGTTCGCGACACAGGAAAATAGGAATCCGCATGTATCGAAGGAAGAGTGGTCAGAGCGCTACTTATATACAAAAATCCATGAAATTTTCTTTGCATCCTTCCCCTCTGAGGTGTACAAGTGGATCGTGACGTTAGCAGATAGTCAGGGAAGGTGTAGGCTCGACAAACGTATTTTGTGGACTCTTGAGTTGGTGCGCAGACTCGAAGCATTGAAAGATAAGATCACGCGTGCTGTGGACCATTGGCTGGATCAAATTATAGGAGGGTTTATCATCGAGTTCGTGGTAGATACTTTAGTCAGCTACAGTGAGGCGGAATGATGCTTCCTCAAAGGACCACGGGGTAAGTACATTAAATCTTTGAACACTTGGATTAAGATGCTACTGTTTGAAAAGCGGGTTATGCGAATAAATTGATGTTTGGGGCTACGCGAAGTGGGAGGATCTATAGAAATGAAGGTAGCGCAGAGATAGAAACTAGCCCCTTGATTTCACCTTCGCAAGAAAGCGAGGAAGAGCTCGCGAAAATTTAACCAAGAAGTGTGATCAGTCTGATAAGGTAGCGAATTTTGCACATACCACCCCCACCTACACCACCACCAGTTTCACCCTCTTCACCCCCATCTTCTCCCATGCCACCTCTGCCACCACCACAATTCAATATGGCAAGTGCAATAAAGTTGTCGGTGTTCAAAGGAGTAGGGAACGAAGATCTAGAACAATTTTGGTTTGTGGTAAAGGTTGTATGGGAAGCACAAGGAGTCACGGATGAAAATATAAAGAAGGCAATGTTGGTAAGTGTGTTGCAGGATTGCGCACTGATGTGGTACATTAAGAATTCCAATGACAATCCAAATGCAGGGATTGCGATATCCAAGCTGCGCTAAACAGGGAATTTAGCAGGCCAAAATCAAAGACACAGTCGATTATCAGATTTAAGGAAATCATGATGCTTCTAGGTGAGACCCCCTGGGAGCTAGATCAAAGAATAAAGGGCATGATTCAGGAAGCCAACATAACCTTGACAGATGGGCAACACCGCGCATGGTTTGTAGCGTCGCTAACGTCGCATTTAAGGACCACGTTGTCAGAGCAGAAGCTATCGACTCAGGCCAAGGCCTTGGAGATTGCAATGAGACTGCATGAGACCCTGATACAAGATCCTAACCTGGGATTCCAACAGATCCACATGCAGTTGAAAAACTTATGTCTTGAGATGCTGAGTTTGAAACAAGACAGGACAACTTGCGCAGAAGCGCGTGAGGAGTTATGGTGCATCAAGTGCAAAGGCTAGGGACATGACAAGGAACATTGTCCATTCTTCGCGAACTACCTGGCAGGAGGAGGGTCCATGCCATTGAGACCAGAGGCACAAGTAGGACCGAGCATGACACCTGCATTATGGTGTGTGATTTGTTAGATAAGAGGGAAGCATGCTACAAATAACTGCCACCTATTACATAAGTATATGCAGACGTCCCAGTAGTTGTTATGTAATTTCTACAGGTCAGTAGGCCAGGATGAGCGTACTTGTAGAAGTTATGTATTGACGATGGATCAGACTCTTATCTACAAAGTTCAAACTAAAATACGAGCCCTCAATCAAAATGCAGGGATGATGCGCACTGGATTTCAGGGGCATGGACGAGGTCAAGGTGGAATGGGACAAGGAAGGGGTTGCAGACGGCTAATCTCTTACAATTACGGAGGGTCAGGGCATTATGCCTGTGATTGTACAAATCCGACGAGAGCATCATGTTTATATTGTACCCAGTGTGATCATGAGATGCAGGACTACCCCACACTGATAGCGAGGTTGCGCGATAAAGGAACACTCCAACCTCCCCCGACTCAGAACCTACAAATGATGAGGTCTGAGCCATGCGAGGAGGACCCAAATGTAAACATCGTGCTTTGAAGTGGTATCACGACAGGAGATGACAAGGGCAAGCAGCTCGAATAGAGTGCCTAGGTTCGCAAGGCTCCAACAAAGGAACCATAATTTGATTTGGAGCACGCTAAGGAGACAATCATGGAAGCTAAGAAGAGCTTCATGGAGACCTCCACTTTAGGTAGTAAAGACAAACTAGAACCAGAGATGGACCCATCAATGCTCACTACCTTTCTAGAGACATGCATGAAGCTGCTGCGCAACAACAAAGCGGTGAAGGGGATACAAGAACTCATCACTAGATGTGCTGGACCAGGAGAACTGCGCGTAGTCCAGAAGCTCGGGAAGCACACAATGCGCACAGGAAGGGAGATGAGATTGACTGCACAAATTGAGGAATATGAGATGGATCAAGTGATTTTAGATCTAGGATAGGACGTGAACATCCTACCAAAGTAGACATGGGAGTGCATGGGCAAGCCCGCGTTGCAATGGTCTCCTATTCAATTGTGAATGGCGAACCAACAAAAGATCCTACTGATGGGAGGATTGCAGGGAATAATGGTAGATATCGAAGGTGTGAGTGTGCATGCAGATTTTGAAGTGGTAGAGAGTGTTGATCACAACAATCCCTATCCCACGCTACTGGCAATAGATTGGGCCGTTGACATGAATGGAGTGATAAATATAAAGAAGCGTAAGATGATTTTTGAGAAAAATTCACTACACATAGTCGTACCTTTAGACCCTGCGGAAGGATTGTGCTACACAGAGTCAGTGCATGACTGCGACAATGACAACGATATAGACTGTATCTACAAGATAACCACTTAGGAGCAGGATTTGGTGAATCCTACTGCGGATGGCAGGATTTCGTGGGAGCATGAAAGCTCCTGCACCTCAGATTCAGACGAGGAAATAGAACGATGACAAAACCGGTTACACGAGGTAACCACGCTCAACTACAACATTATGATATGGCCACTACGCTTCGTGACAATAGAGGTAAGAGATCTGCCTATGTATGATGGGTTGAGTGAGGTGGATGATTTCCTGAAAAAGTTTGAAAGAGAAGTATCAGAAAAACAGCATTTTGACGCTCTGAAATGGGCACGGCATGCCATGCCAGCAAGATGGTGGGGTACACATCAAAGAAGTTTTGAGGACTGGTGCGAATGCAAAAGGATGATGCTCATGTGGTTTGGAAATTCTCATATGCATATGAAAGATGGGTATGATGGACGAAACAGCCTGCGCGCCCACCTCTCCAGATGGGTACAGGCGTATGGTACACATCCTGCATGAATGCACACCATCCTCACAATAGGTAACATGACCAACAAGCAGGAGCAAGCAAGACGATGGCACAAATGATGAAGTATGATAAGACCAAGTGCGCTGAAGATTATTCGTGTGGAAGCCTTTGACAAAGTATGAAAAGTACTAAACACGATCCACCATGTGAGATGCACTAACTAGGACCTGCGGATACCAGCAGTTCTATGGGCTTATAGGACCATGTGCAAAACACTAACCGTGCGAGCACTTCCAACGTTGAAGTATGAAGCAGATGCTGTAATCCCTATGGAGCATGCAAAGCCTAGTTTGCGCATGGTAGCACCCATAGATATGACGGTTCACGAAGCCCAAAAAGAAGGAATCACACAGCCGCAAGAGACAGAACACGTGAGACTTGAGGAAGAAATCCAATAGGGAAACCTTAGACTCTACGAACTTGAAAAATAAAGGGTACAATTAAGAAAGAAAAGCGCTTTGATGGACGTGGAGGTCAGGAAGCTGGAGGACGAGATAAAGGAAGAGTTTCTCGCCAAAAACACTAGAATGGTAAGGCAAGGTGCATACGATCATACTGACAAGTTTGGGAACTATCGTCATGAATTGGTCAGTCTGATGCCTTGGCTTAGACTGCATATCACCAAGTGTAGTGACCAGGGTAGCGCATTGCAAATGGTGAAGTGTGTGATGCCGACCGTAACAATAAAACATGGGAATTCTCCTGGAACCATGACGTAGAATAAGGTGGAACTCCACGTGGGTGGTGCGATCACCTGACTAGCCAAGGGAAGGATAGTCTTAGCACTCCAGGCAGTTTGAAGGGAGCGTGGGACCATAAACTATTCTACTTAGGAGCTGCGCAATATTGGAAATGCGCGCAGAAGCAGAGAGTCACAAGGTACACGACCGTGCACAGGGGGTTGCGCTACCACACGAGTTGGCTAGAAAGTGACCATTGATGTCACTATTCATGATAGGATGCTCGACTTGAGGCTAAATGGAGCGGGTGGCAGGCATTTAAGATGCGATTTATGGGCAAGATTTGGGAAAATCTGCCGCCACAAAAGTATTAATGAACCGGAATTGGGGAGAACAGTTGAATTCAAATTTAAAAAGCGCTATAAAACATAAAGGGCTGCCCAACAAACAACACTTGGTCATTTGAGAATTGATTGATTGAGCAGAGCCCTGAGCATTGTGAGCCAAGCGTTGATTGAGCCCCTAAATTCGCGAGTGACAGATTACAACCCAGATACAATGACAGTAACAAAGGATGGTCTGGGAATAGAAGAGGTGACCGCTGGCGACGTCACACAGGCCCTAACTATGGAGAAATTCCCAGAAGGTGTTAGGGTTGTGGCAGAGATCCCCAAATCACCGTGTATGCCAAGACCCAAGAAGCATAAGCAAGAAATGTCTCCCATACGCGTGTCCTCGAGGAACCTACTGCGAAACAAACTATCAATGGAAGAGAAGGAGAAAGTTGTCACGATAGAAACAAATGAGGAAGAAGAAGATTTGCAGGCCCTTATCATCGCATAGGAAGAAGACGAAGGCATGGAGGTGGATATTCAACCTACACACTCTGCGACAAAATTGCCCGCATATGTCCCCTGGCGAAAAGGGAACGCCAATGTGCCCAAGGACCTAGACGAAACCAAGAGATCACTCCAAACCCCGCTCCTCCTAGACAGTACTATGTTTGAAGGCACACACCTGGGCCATGTGCCAACCATGAAATTTGAAGAATGGGACTCGCTGACCGCGAGAAGTTCCCTCACCTGGAGACTGGGAACCTCATGAAGAAAAACACCACAGGGGTGGTGACAACGTTAGAGCCGTGGAAGTGGCCGCGTGGACTAGAAAAGGTCGGGCTACTGAACCTACTATGGGTGCCACATTTCCACCACACCCCAATAACCATTTTCGTCATCAAGAAGCTGCTCTGCTTGGTGCATGATGGGTGTCTATGGTTGGAGGAGCCCATCCCCATCACGGCAGACCTAATTCCTCGCATTTCCTAGCTACCATACAAAGGAAAGGACCCTGCGACCATATCGGAAGGGAAGGGTAGTGATTTGGCCCTCGCGGAGGCCATGAAGATGAAGTGTAATCTTGAGAATAAGAAGAGGGGATACACCATCTCCAACATCAAGGACAAAGCGGTATGTGTAGCAACCCAAATCTTGGCAAGCAAAGTTATGCGAAAGTGTCGCACATATGAGGTACCTGCACCAGTGATCACATTGGCCGAGCAGTGCGCAGAGGGGGTCCAGTTTAGCTGGGTTGAATTCCTCTGCACATAATTCTTGAAGAATTGTCGCGAAGCCCAGGAGCAGGGTAAAACCTTCCACTATGCATGGTTGTTGCTGTCCATAGTGCTCATAGCAAGGGAATTGCTGGAGGATAGTTAATTTCCCATAATTAATGGAGATTTATTGGAGGCCACAAAGTACGCTTTGCTATGGGCTAAGAAGGATGCGAAAAGGATATGCGACAGCAAGATCTTCTCGGCGCTCATGGAGATGAACATCCGAATGTCGATCAATCAGAAGCCATGCTTGTCACCCACAGTGTACAACAGTTTGCAGAGTCTTGCAAAATTCAAAGCAGACATGCATAGTATATACATTAGGGCACAAAAGGATCCGACGAAGTAGTGGAAAAAGCTACCCTTTGTAGCCACTGACAACACCATTTTCACTGTCTTGGAGGCATGGCCTCTGGAATGGCGTGCCCATTATCAGGCAGAACTCAAGAGGGCAGCAGCACAGAAGAATAAGGATGACGCCAAGCTACACGTCACACAGTTGGCCGAGAAAAGGTGGTAGGAAACAGCAGTAGCTGAGGTACGGGCAGCACGGGAAGTGGCACAGAAAGAAATCAAGTAGAAAAAGGCTACAGAAGTAGCAGTAGTACACAGGAAGCAACTACAAAGGTGGGAGAGGGCCAAGCAACGCCCTCGTAGGGGCAAGAGGCAGAGGAAGCAGAAACAACAGAAGGAAGCGTGGACCCAGGGACCGCGTCCACACAGTTGAAGTACCCACACACGGCAGAGTGAGCAGGACCAAGGAAGACGGTCAAGGTCTCAAAATTGGCCATTGACCCGATCACCCGAACTGAGGGTGATCTGCATGACATCGGCAAGATGGTGCACGATGCCATAAATGAGGCCCTTCAGGATTTTATGCAGGAGCACCAGACTATGTTGGAGGCCCTCATAGCATAGTTGCAGGAGTTACAGGTGCATCCCCCTCAGGTTGGTACCCATTTAACCCACCTCGCAGCAGGATCCTCAGCGGCAGAGCAGATGTTGCACGCACAGATGGAAAACACAATAGTGTTGCCGGAAGAGACTCTAGTGACATCGAATGAGGCTGATAGATTTTTGATTAGCATGATGAAAGGCCTTGGCCTTAATATGGCTGCCCTTCCACGTGAGATGTTATATCTATTACAGGATGGGATAATGGCAGAGCTGTGCGCTAGGGAGAGCCGCATGATCTAAGTCTTCAGCGAGAAAAAGATAAACATGGAACAACTTAGCTTTCAATGCGATGAATTGGTGTCACAAAATCAAAATTTGGTGCAGGTGGTAGACGAGGCTTGTCGTAGCATCCCAGAGTTGGCCATCCCAGCAGATATACCAGTGGAAGGTGCAGATCCACAGGTTAGCAATAGGGGTCCGTGAGGCCCAGGAAGAAACGACCAAGGTTCAGCTGGAGCTGAATCTTCAAATCGCCGAGCTGCGGTTAAAGACATAGCCATCCACTCCTCTAGAAGTCAGAGAATAGTGTGCTTGCACTATCACAGTGGGACTGGAGGAAATCAGAGGTGCAATGTGAGACTGTACCAACATGTTCGAACAAGCACTTGAGGTCCTCACGACTCTGCAGGAGGACCCCAACATTCATAACTTGGAAACAGAAGCACAAGAACTCCAACAGCAATACGACATTGTCCAAGGAACTACGCAGATAGTAGTCCTCACCTAGAGGCTTGCGAGGATGCAGCAAGCTAAGCACTAAAGGAGCAGGTGGACGTGGCATGACACAAGGAGGCAGTTCTCAAAGCTTGCGTTTAGCCTTGGATCAATGAGGCCTTCACTATCACGGAAAACATCGAAGGAAAGCTTGCGCGCATACAGGGGATGCACACATTAATGCAGAGAAGCACCCCAGACACAAAGGTCTCGGAACAACAGATGTAGCAGATCTAGCAAGCAACAGCTCAGTGGACTGCTGGCCTTAGCACAGTTCGAGAATAGTTGGAGGGACTCCATGCAAATATCGTCACACCGACAGAGTGACTCGAGGGCGAGTCATGATGTTTGTGTTGGGGGCCTGTTGGGCATGGAATCCCCCCAAGGCATGTTTTGGGGCTGAAAGCCCAAGTTTTGACCCGATGTTTTTGTAAAGACTCTGCGAATTGTAGGCATGGAGCACAAAATGTATGATAGAGTCATAGGGTTGTCTGCCATAGTCTTGTAATGTAATGTCGGCCTACCCATGGTCCATAGACGATGGGATTGTATAAATAGAGTGAGGCTCTAAGTGTAAAAGAGGATAGCGAAGTAGTAGAGAGAAGAAAGAGACTAAGTGACTAAGTGTGTCTTTGGATCGTAGAGTAGGAGAAGGCTCTACAAATGAGTGCACAGAGGCCTAATAGTACGCAGTTGAGTGCGCAGGGCAGTGTCAAGTCTGTAACCGAAGAAGGGATTAATAATGAGAATTTTGATATCAATTTGTGTATTTGTTCTTGGATTACTACTTGTTTGATATAAATCACAAATGTACTATTTATTTACTGCACGCACCTTTATGAATGATTTATGTTGTTAAGTATAACTTAAAGCACACAAGTAGGCTAAAATAATAAACTAACATTGGAATACTAGTAAGGACTTGGGTAATAACAACGTTCGGCCCCCGATTAGGGCTGCACAAAGGCAGCATCTCAGGCTGTGAGGTACAGGAAAGTACGCGTAGCGACGTCTGCGCACGGTCGAACTGCAAAACACTTGAACTCATAAGACATCTCTAGGGTGTAGAAACTTGGTTCTAGCACCCTCCCATACTACTTTGGGTGAGACCTCAGCCGCGCTCCACGGACTGTTGCCGAAAGGGCCAGTAGTACCGGGATTTGTTTGGCTAAATCAACTCTGAACCTGGGTCACTCCCCAACAAGCCAACATATATCATTCTAATAAATATAAAGAAAGAAAATATTATTATTTAGGTTTTGTTGGAAATAATTACTCCTGAAATATCTATGCACTGCCACCACTTCGCACACCACCTCACCACTATAGCTTGTTTAGTTCCCAAAGGTCACCATCACCATTCACTGCACCACCATTACCTCAACAAATGTTGAAGTGGCACCACCACAATGTCTTCAAACTAAATATGCAATTAACCGACAGCCTGAATTGTATGCAGTTGTAGCTGTTTGACGTTCTGTAAATTCATGTGTGGTTTTATGTTTAATATAATAGTCATCGTTTTGTTTTATGTGTTTTTCTCTGCATGTTTAAGCTATGTGCATTTTCGTGTGTGCATTTTTATTGTGTGGTCTATGACTTTCAATCTGGTATTAGAGATGAATTCATTAATTGGGAAGAGGTCCTGCATAAATTTCAGATATAAAGAATACATCAACTTTCTTCAGTGCCAAATCTTGCTAGTAATTATTTATTTAATGTATATACTACACATGACAGTAATGACATATGTAAAATGACTAGAACTTATGCATGCTGGAAAACATCTTTGCTGCTTCTAGCATATGAATTCATTGTCCTTTCGTTGATTGCTGAAGAGGCTGAAGATGATGTTGAATCTCTCGAATAATCATTTTGAATTTGTTATGAAGTAATACTTGTATAGTTAGACGAAGTATGGATTTTCTAAATTTTGTGAAGTATGAAGTAATTATGTGAATATGTCTTCGAAGTGCAGCAACAGCTTCCCATAGTCAATTTCTGAAGATGGATTTAACCGCTCTCCGGAATGAATTTGTGGCACTACTATTTTATTTTGTGAGTTTTGTTTGTGTGGGCACTGTAAATGCCAGTTGTGATATATGAAAATTCATTATATTTGTGGGTTTGAATTGTAGTGTGTGTGGAAATCCGTAAGGTATTATGTTGTGAAGCAGTTGTGCATAAATAACTTAGCTATGTGGAATTGGAAGATGATATTCCTCGTTTCTTTTCTGCAACGCTTTATTGGAAGCTATAGCTGCATGTTGCACTATGTCTTTCAATATTGACCGGAAAGTTATTTACATAGTACTTCTGCATCATATGGTTGGTGATAAATATATTACCATTTGTCAAAGGACTAGTGAGAAGGGAGCCATGAATGGTTTTCTCTGTATATTTCGATATAGTTCCTTACTTCCCATCTCAGTGGACTGCAATGTGCTGGAAATTCCAATACATACTTTATCGCACTTAAAAGACTTTGATCGATGTCCATCACCTCCCATTTTGATAAAAAAATTGTTGAGATAATCTTTTGTGAAAGTCTTTTCCTCATCCAACACTTTTTCTCCTGCAAATGATATGTTCAAAGCTCGAAGTAATGACACCATGCCTCTCAATTGTTCATTTTCTAGTTTCCGACACTGTAATCAGAACTGCATAGGAAGTGTCCATTCTCATCTTTGAAATTCTCAGAGACACTGGAGGCTATGTTATTATATCGATGTAGTTGAAGCAGGAAAAATCCCAACGCTAGAGTGTTTAGTAATAACTTGAATTTCCATTTAAGGAAAAGAATCGATGTCAATATACTGTTTTTCAATATACTTACTTATATTTTACTGAGATCTGATGCCTCAAGGATTGCATAGCGAATAAGAGAAGTACTTTCATTGCTCGTGTCTCACTCTCTTTCTATGTTATGTGTCTGAATTGACTATACACAACTCATAACTTATTTTTTTATTAAAGAGCGTTGAACCTATAGTGTTCAACACATTTTTGAAGCATCCAACATTAAATTTTTTCCAGATAGAGAGCGGAGGTGTATGTACAATTGGGTGGATCAAATTCCCTGTTAAGCGGTAAGCAAGGAGAAAATGGTTTGCAATTTGTTGTAGGATTATTTTTGCAACTTCCATTTAAAATTATGAGTAGTGCATTTATTTAAATTAACAAGGAGATTTTTTGGAGGGTTATATAAATAAAAGTTTTTTTAATTAGTGCATCGAAAAATCATTTCTAAAATATAATTTGGAGGTGATTTATTTGAAGAGAGTTTAGGAATTTGAAAAGGTCCCTTCGCCTACAATTCTTTCTAGTGTTTTATCAAGCATGACAATGTTTTGGGTGAAGATTGTGCCTTACGAGGGTGCATATTGATGATCCAGGTGGATATTGGTGGCCACCCACCAAGTCCACTTAGACCCCCACCATTGTTTCTTTCAACTTTTCAGTTTCCTTAATTGTAGCACAATTTACTATTTTTAGCATTTTTTCAGGTCCTGAACTTCCAGAGCTGTTTTGAGGCCCTAAACGACGTATTTTAGGAAAACTGGGAGCAACATGGGTCCATGGACTATTGTTTCTCTTCCCAAATTTGTAGTACTCAGATAGATATTTCTAACGAGATATTGTGTGCATCAAACGGAGATCGTATGCCAAACTTACGACCCCGGGAAGTTGATGTACTAATTTACCCAAACGGGGCCCACAGTTTGGCGTTTCATCTTCTAGGGTTAGGTTTCTGGATGTTTAGGGTTTTCCATTGTTTCTCAACAATGAATAGGCCTTCGAGCCTCATTGTAACATAGTTCAGAGACATGTAGCCACCAAATCGCTTCTCAGAGATAAGCTACCATCGCCCTAGCTAGTTTACTTCCATTTCTGTTTGTAAACATATTTCAGTATTTTACAGTAATGAGATGAAGTAATATTTTTGTTGCATCTCTATATGTACGGTTATATTTTTAATTTGTTGCGTTCCTGTTTAAATCCATATTAGTGGTATCAGAGCTGTTTGCTCTTTCTCTGTCTCTTTTTGTATGTCCCCAACGAGGTCAGGATATAAGGAGTTAGGGCTTAAACTGGTCGAACCTTTGCAAGACCAGCCTCAAAAATCCCAACGGCCTCCCATGCTGAATGAAAAGAAAGATGAAGGGGCAAGATATCTTATCAAATTCTTGCTCGAAGAGGCCCTCGAGTGACAAAGGAACGCGATGACGGACAACTTTGCCCAGATCCTTCAGTGGTTACCCAGGGGTGACACATCTACTTCCAGCAGTTACTCTGGAAGTGCCACACCCTTTAAGGTACAATTTAACTTTGACATTCCTATATTTGAGGGTTAGATAAATGCAGACGCCATAGATAAATGGTTAAATTTGCTAGAAGGGTATTTTTCTGTTCATGATTTTTCAGGGCCGGGAAAAGATTAATTTCGCTCTTCTCAAAGCCACCCCGCACGTCAAGGACAGATGGCAAACCTCCTATGAGCAGAAGGATAAAAGTACGACCTCACTGTTTTCAGCCGCACCCACTTGGAATTCATTCTGGATTGTCATCAAGGAGAAGTACTACCCTGTCGGAAGCTATGAGGATCAATACATCGAGTGGACCACGCTGGGACAGGGAGGGGACTAAGACGTGCTGGAGTTTACCCATATTTTCGATACCCTTCACACAAAGTTGGGTATGAAGGATTCAGAGCAGCATTTGGTACTCAAATACCACGGTTGCCTGCACAAGTACAACCAGGAAGAAATATAATTCCTGAACATCTCCTCGCTCGGCGCGGCATACCGATATGCTGTCAAGATCGAGCAACAATTTAAACAAAAGAAGCGAGACTTTAGATCTGTGAATTCGAAGAAAGGGAAAGGTTCCCCCAAACCACAGAACAAAGGACAAATCCAAGGCAGGGTGACCCAAGACAACCTGCCAAAGATGCAAGCAAAGAATAGTGCCGCAAAGCCGAACAAGGACATGGGAAAGTGGTGTGAGTTCCATAAGAGCTCCACTCACAACACAAGTGGGTGTCGGGCCAAGCAGTCACTGGTGGCCGAGCTAAAGGTTTCAGAATCAGATGCATGTTCCGACTCTGAGTCAAAATCTAACAATGGGAATGACAAAGGGAAGCAGATTATCGATGCGGAGCCCAATGCCATCGTTGCCACCATGAAGATCCAAAAGGAGGAACTCGAAGATCCAAAAGAGGAGGAGTGTCTCTTCCACTCCTAGATGTGGGTAAAGGGCTCCCTGATATAGTTCATTGTCGACAACGAGAGCCAAAACAACCTCATTTTGGAAGAGGTCGCGAAGTAGATGGGCTTATCGACCACAACACATCCACATCCATACACCATCGGGTGGCTTCACCAAGGATGGGATATTCACGTGATCCAACAATGTCGCCTTCCATACAACATCAAGCCCTTCACAGATGAGGTATTGTGTGACATTGTTCCCCTTAATGTTTGTGATGTATTATTAGGACAACCATACTTGTGGAAGCGACATGCTTTGTATGAATCAAGGCCGCGTGTTGTTATTGTTACTTTGATAAATAAGTTGTACAAGATAACAAAGGTAGCATTGCTTACCACCATCTCTTTGGTTATGCAAAATAATGCAGTAAGCTCATTTCGAAAACAAGGAAATTTGTTTCCTGATGATACGCCCTCAAGGAAAGAAGAAGATGGTGGCCATGACCTCCAGATAAGGCCCCTCCACATGAAAGCTACAGATGGACAAGGTCATGGAGGACTATGAGGACATCTTCAACTCCCCGTCAAGGGTTCCTTTGCACTGTCAGGTTCTCCAGAGTTGGGAAGAGCACCTCCACCACATCCGACAAGTTCTCCAAACACTGTGGCAAAACAAGTTATGTGCCAATTTGGAGAAATGCAATTTTGGCATGACCCAAGTTTAGTATATGGGATACATTATTGATTAACGGGGCGTGCATGTGGATCCCACCAAGATCCAAGTCATTTGGGATTGGCCATCTCCAACCGCTCTGATAGAGCTCCGCAACTTTATAGGTCTTGCCAACTTCTATCGCAGGTCCGTGTTAGGATTTTTCTCATATCACTTGGCCCTTGAGTCAAGTCACCAATGGAGGAGTGAAAGAAAAATTATTTTGGTTTGAGTATCAACAGAAGACATTCACAGAGTTGAAAGATTGCCTCTGCTTGGCACCGGTGCTCACATTACCAGACTTGCAACAACCATTTGAGGTCGAGACAGATGCCTTTGACTATGCTATTGGGCAGTCCTTACTCAACACGGGCATCCAGTGGCATATCATAGTGAGACACTTTCAGACACAATCTGGAAGTATCTCACTTATGACAAAGAGATGTATTCCATTATGCAGGCATGCTAACAATGGAAGCATTACATTTTGGGGAAGGAAATAGTCATCAACATAGACCACCGACCCTTGCAGTTCATACAGACCCAAGGGAAATTGCAGAATGATCGCCATCAGAAGTGTTCCACATACCTGCAATAGTTCCATTTGAATATCAAGTATAAGAAGGGCAACACCAATAATGTTGAAAATTACCTCAGTTGACCACCAATCATGGTGTTGACCACCGTGCTCAACTCTTATGGGCATGAGACTTCTGATTGGCCACTTCTCTACAAAAGCGACCCATAATTCGGCCACACATACCAGACACCCTTGGAGGGTCAGCATGTTCCAGATTTTCACCTTCAGGATGCCTTGTTATGCCACCTGGGTCACCTTTGTGTTCCTTCAAGCAATCCTGCTAAGATGATTTGGGAAGCACACTACAGTCGGGCTGCTGGGAATTTCAAGGTCGAGAAAATGGTGGCAGTACTATAGAAGTATTTCTATTTGCCGAATCTTCGACAAGATGTCAGGAAGTACATGAGATCATGCACTGCTTGTGCCATTGCCAAACTGACCATCAAGAGCAAGGCATCTATACCTCGCTACCTACCCCTAGTCCACCTTGGGAATCCATCTCCATGGATTACATGTCAGACCTTCCTTCTACTAAGCATGGAAATGGTTGTGTATTTGTGGTCATCGATAGGTTCTCGAAGATGGCCATTATGGAAGCCTGCAAGAAGAATGTCACAGCAGAAGCCACTGCTAAACTCTTCTTTGAACGAGTGTGGGTACACTTTGAGATCCCACAGTCTATAATCTCTGATCGGGACAACAGGTTCCTCAGTACATTTTGGTCCAGTCTTTGGTCGATGCTGGACACCAAACTCACTAAGTCCACAACCTTCCATCCTCAAACTGATGGCCAAACAAAGGTTGACAACAGGATGATCATACACATTCCGCGCATGTACAACTCAAAGCATCCATGCACCTAGGATAAGAGCCTCCCCTATGTTCAGCATAGCTACAATCGGGCTCTCCACAACTCGACTAGCTACAACCCTTTTTAGGTGGGCTTAGGATTCTAGCCACTATGTCCCATTAATGTGGCCATGCCATTTGTAGCTACTCATGCAGATTCGGCTCATGTCTAGTCCGAAACAAATAAGGCAAACAGCTTCATTGAGAACATCCAACATATTTTCCAGCAGCTCCATGACATTCTGGAAAAAACAAATGCCAAGTACAGGCAGCGACATGATCAACAATGGGTTGCCACACAAGTTTTCAGGTGGGCGACAAAGTTTGGTTTATTTGCAAAAGGTAACCTTATCGGAGCTTCGGAAACTCAGACCATTCGATATGGTCCTTACACCTTTACCAAGGTTGTGGGAGACAATGCATTTGAGCTCAGGCTTTCCCCTTTCTTTGGCTGCACTGATGTTCATGTGGACCACCTTCAGCCATTTTTCCATCCTTACTAGACACATCCGGTACATTGCTAACAGCTACACCACAGGTTAACTAGATTACTGGAAACAGCTGCAACTATCGGATTCTGGAACACAATATCAAGCACACTCACCAATAGAATATCCAACTATATCGAGTTGTCAAAGCAGGCCAACTCCTTCACCAAGGCAAGTGGCTCACTAGGGACCAAGTTCAACAGAAGTTTCCTCATCTCATGGAGGGACTCAACGCAATGGGGACCATTGCTTCCTAAGGGGGCAGGAATGATCTAGGTGGATATTGGTGGCCACCCGCCAAGTCCACTTGGACCCCCACCATTGTTACTTTCAACTTTTCAGTTTCCTTAATTATAGCACAATTTACTACTTTTAGCAGTTTTTCGGGTTTTGAACTTCCAGAGCCCTTTTGAGACCCTAAATGATGTTTTTTTGGGAAAACTACAAACAACATGGGTTGATGGACTGATGTTTCTCTTCCCAAAGTTGTAGTTCTCGAATAAATCTTTCTAGTGAGATATTGTGCACGTCAAACGGAGATTGCATGCCAAAGTTATGACCCTGGGAAGTTGATGTACCAATTTACCCAAATGGGGCCCAGAGTTTGGTGTTTCATCTTCTAGGGTTAGGTTTTTGGATGTTTATGGTTTTCCATTGTTTCTCAACAATAAATAGGCCTTCGAGCCTCATTGTAACACAGTTCAGAGGCATGTAGCTTCCACATCTCTTCTCGGAGATAAGCTACCATCGCCCTAGCTAGTTTACTTCCATTTCTGTTTGTAAACATATTTCAGTATTTTATAGTAATGAAGTGAAGTATTATTTTTGTTGCATCTCTATATGTATGGTTATATATGTAATTTGTTGCATTCTTGTTTAAACCTGGATCAATTGAAAACCATATCTTTTTTTTGGGGGTGATATGGAAGATATCCTTGTGCAATCAGGAAAACAACCATAATTCTGAAAAAAGACAACAGTCATGGGCCGTAAAGCGCAACTGAAGCAAATTAAGGAAATGAATCAAAAAGAAAATAAAAAGATCATTACCATGATTAGAGAGGTTCATGCCGCAGCCAAGGAATTGAGAAGTCTAGCAAAAGACAAAGAAGAGATCGAGGGTGATTTGTGTAGCTTTGATTTGCTACCACCACCTATGTTTACTGATAAATATTTTGATTTTTGGGTTATCAAAATACTAACTTTTCTTCGAACTAAAGAGTTAACTGAGTATGAGTATAATAACCCATATAATGAAGTATGTGATGTTTTAGCATTGAATTTTATAAAACAAGGATTGGATGAGGAGTTTTTGTGCAAGGTAGCAAAAGATACAACTTAAGGAAGCATAGAATATCTTGGAGGTAGAATTTGGTGTAGGAGGGGTAATCAAGTCGAAGATCGTAGTGTCATATAGTTTGTCGTAGAAGAGCTTGAAGATGAAAATGAAAGTGGATCTGTAGCAAGGAATGTATAGAAAGATGAAGAATTTGATGAATCTCACTTGAAAGTGCATCGCACTGTTAATGGTGTGTTACTAGTAGGAGTTGACTTTGGCATAGATAATGCTACCAATGGAGAAGTAATTGGTTCAATGGATCCAACAATTGAAATTGTTGATGTTAACTTTAATGAAGAATATTCACTAGTGATGACTGGTTGCAGATGATGCAACAGAAATGTCTTATTGATATGTTGTTATTTGGCTAGAGAAACCCACTTATGACTAGAAACCAAGTAGAAGAAACCATGTTTGTAGAAGCAGAGGTGGAGAATCAAGATTATTAGGCATCGACAAAGTCAAAGAAGGAAGAAGAGAAAAAACGCTCCCATTCTAGAGCAGAATGAACAAAACAAATATGGTTTTGAAGATGTTTTTTCATGTAAACTTAACATTGATTTTCAGTATGCAGATGTTTGAAGCAACCGAGATTAAACAACAAAATTTGAAGAAGAATTAAATTTCCTTGAAGCATGGATTGAAACACCATGTGTTGATGATGTCTGCATAGAAGTTGAAGCAATGAATGTTGAAGACAACATGGACATTGTTGAAAATGAAAATGTTAATGAAAATTTCAAGTATTAGAGTCCTCAAGAGATAAAATTCTATTACGAACTTATGTTGCATCAAATTGATAATTAGAAGATTGATGATGAAGAGAAAACTATAGAAGATGACAAGTGGCAGTAGTCCACATACAAGTAAATTTTTGAAGACATAGAGGACATCCATGGACAGCCTTAAATGTTTTTCTACGTTTTTATGATAAACAAAGATATCACGATGGAAGAGTTGCAACATCAAATGAAGAAACTAAAACTTGGAACCTACAACAAAACGAAAAAGATGAAATAGTTGAGAGGACACAAGATTTGGAAGAAGAGGAAAAAAAATCTAGCCTAGGAATTCATGTCAAATTTTTTGAGTCATTGTAAGCCTAGCTAAGACTTAGACCAGTAGACATGTTTAAGTTATGTTGAGTCAAGGTTAAAATTGTCGGTCGTAATTATGGGGGAGTGCTTGAAATAATTACTCTCGAAAGATCTACTCACTTCCACCACTTTGCACACCACCTCACCATCATAGCTTGTTCAGTTTCCAAAGGTCAACAACACCATTCACTGCACCACCATTACCTCAACCAGCGTCGAAGAGGCGCCATTGCCATGTCCTCTTCAAATTCGAAAGGGAAACACCACCAAACTGAAGAGGCAATTAACTGACTTAGTTCTTTGTATAAATGTAGATGAGGCATATCATATATAGGACAATCCAAATTGCACGTAACTACTATGTTTTGCGTATTGTTTTCTCCGTTTTTTTAGCTGTGTGTGTTTTCACTGTGTGTGCTGTGTAACTTTCAAGTTTATAGAGAAAACTAATAATATTATTTTGGTTTATAATTTTTAACATAGTTAGTAAATATTATTATGTTGAAAGGCACTAATTACATTTGTATAGAAGAAATGTTATTATGTTATGTTAAATATCATGATTCATTAAATTAAATTACATAATATATATATTTTCAAATTATATTATATTTATGTAGACTAAGGTCCAATAACCTTGAAATTTAACTTTTAATTAACCATCTTCCATTAATAATTTTCAAAAACGAAGTAATACCATGTCATTCAAACATTTTCTTGAAATTTAATTTTGGTGTTGACATCAATAATTTTCAATAATGAAGTAATGGTATGCGATTCAAACCTTTTCGGTGAATGGTAGCTGTGTACAATGCTCTTTATATGTGCATGATGCACGGACCAGAGAATACGTTTGTCTCTCATACCACATAGTAATGGTATGCAATTCAAACCTTTTACATGAATGATAGCTATGTACAATGCTCTTTACAAGGACCAGAGAATACATTTCTCTCTCATACCACCATCTTATTTTGTACAAGGAGGTTTATGGTGGACGGCCATAATGGCCAGAAATGTTTTTATAGATTAAGTGGGGAGATTTAGTCCTATGGTTTTGTAGTCCAATCCATAAAAAAAAATTACGTACTTTCTTCCGTTGAAAAAAAAATGACAAGAAAGTCACTTTTTCCCATTCCCATGACTGGCACAGGGCCACATAAATGCTTTCTTAGAGCTCTCAAAGGCTCTCGCTATCCACGCCCACAAAGTCTCCTTCCTCTCAACGCCTGTTAAATTTCCAGGATCAAGCCGTCCTAAGAGTTTCAAGAGTGGCACGGCCGGATCGATCTGCTGGAACTTCTGTTAATGATGATCAATTTCAGAAGATATGAATCGGCTCCAGACATATGTGAAAGGCAATGCCCTTCAGGGAATCGCTTTTTGAGAGAATCTGCTTGTCAAGGGATGGAAAGATTCCAAAATTCCCAAGGCAATGTCCAAGACACCATCCCTCTGTAATAAGGCCATAGCTCAAACGATATCCATCCATCATTCTATTGGCTGTTACCATCCCAAATCCAGACAATGTCTTTGAGAGCCGGTCTCAGCTCTTGGCTGCACAACTTACTGTACTCCAGCGTATCTCCCCCGGCCTTGTGAAGCTTCACCATGAAGAGCGAGGCTGTGATTTCAAAAATCTGGACATCGATGGACAAATGACCTTTCAGCCCCACCTCGGAACCCTGGAGCTTCATCTTGCAATCCTCGGTCTTCTCGACGCTGAATCGCAATACTTTGGCGATCTCCTCCAGTTTTGATATTATGGTCGACGCCGGTTGAGTTGATGTGAACCACAACTCCTGCTTCACGATCTTCTCCTCGAATAAACCCGAGAGATTGAACGCCGACGACAGGGAGATTATGTCAAAGGCGTTGAAACAGGCCGGCTTGGGAACAAAGAACGCGGACTCGAAATTGTCGGCTTGTGGGGGTTTGAAGCCCAACCGAAACCAGGGGACCTCCATGAGCTGCGTAACGGTGATCCTCGTCTGAGGATTGTGGTCCAGCAATCGGAAGACGAGCCGCCGGAGGTCGGAGGAGAACCAGGGCGGGCACTTGAAGTTGCCCTTGTTGATTTTCTTATACAGTGCCATAACATTCGCGTCCCGGAATGGCAGGTAACCCGCCCTGAGCACGAACAGTATGATCCCACATGACCAGATGTCGGCCTTCGCGCCGTCGTAGCCCTTCATCGTTATGACCTCTGGCGCCACGTACGCCGGCGTGCCGCACGCTGTGTGGAGAAGCCCGTCCGGTCTAAATTGCTCCGGCAGTGCGCTGAGCCCAAAGTCGCAGACCTTCATGTCCCCATTGTCGTCTAATAACAAGTTCTCCGGCTTCAGGTCTCGGTGATACACGCCCCGGCTGTGGCAGAAATTCACCGCGCTGATCAGTTGTTGAAAATACTTCCTCGCCTCCTCTTCTTTCAATTTCCCCTTTTTGGCAACCTTGTTAAAGAGCTCGCCGCCCTTGACGTACTCCATGACGATATAAATCTTGGACTTGCTCGCCATGACTTCGTAAAGCCGAACGATGTTGGGGTGTCGGACCAATTTCATTACGGAAATTTCCCGTTTGATCTGCTCGCTCATCCCGACCTCCAGGATTTTTCGTTTGTCCATTACCTTAATGGCAACGTTCTCACGGGTTTCGAGATTTCTAGCATGGTAGACCTTGGCAAACGTCCCTTGCCCTAACAGGCGCCCTAATTCATACTTTTCCATCAGAATATTGAGCTTCATCTTAATCTAAAAACTAAAATCAGAAATTCTTGTGGATTAAAACTGCTGCTCAGGCGTCTACGCCGTCTCATGCCTGTCGAGTTTCTCCGGCATACGTTCCATTGCACTTGGCGTAGTTGGGATGTGTTCTCGTAGAGCCCGGCATAGCCTGCGTAGGAGTTCTGATAGCCTCTATTTTATTATGGAAGACAAGTCGCCTAGCATAAACCCTTCAGATCCTGTTAATATTCGGGAAAAAGCCTGAGTGTTAACGTATTCAACAACGTATCCAAGAGTCGTGATCACTGGAATTAGGTGAGGAAGGGACAACCTATCATCTTGGGCTCTTTGCTTGGGTGTTACGATTAATGCCACGTCTCTTTCCATCGATTTCATTCCTGTATCATACCGTACCGTATGCGATAAATCTCTCCGACTAACTTGGTTGGCCGGCTTTCCCTTTTTTTAAGTGAATTTGTGATCTCACCATGGCATTTGATTATAGTTTTTAATGTTCATATGGAGTTTCATTTTTTTAATATACTAATGAAATATTTGGTTTATTAAAAGTTTAAATTATATTGTTTGGTTTTATTTGAAAATTATGTATATAGTATATTATATATTATAATAATAATATTTTGTACTCATTTTCATTTTAATTTTAAATTTTAAGATATAAATTAAACATGGATTAATTTTATTATGTTTTTGTAGACATCAAATTTAAAAATGTAACTTGATTTTACTTTACTTACATATGTACCATGATTTTAGAATTTGAATTTTAGTGGTATGTATCATTATTTTAAAATTTGAAACTTTTTAGTGTTGATTTCTAAGGATTAAACACTTAGTGAAATGGTTTATCATTCAATTTTCCAAACTCTAGAAGTTTAAGAGTAACCAGAATTGAATTAACATTGTTTTTTTGGGCAATTATATAGAAAAATGTAAAATGTAAGTGTGAGTTGTTTATAATTTTAAAATGTGAATTAATTTATTTTAGAATTTGGCTAAACTTTTCATAATTAGGTAGAGGTTTTAATTTTTAAATTACATTAAGAATTTCGAATAATAATGAATGATCAAAAATAAGTAGTTATATGTAAATGATTTATTACTGATTTATAAGAAATACAAGTTTTATGTACTTCACAAATTTCATGTTTTTTAGATTGATTTTCGAAATGTAAGGGATTGCAAATTGTTTTGGTTCCATTGATGAGAAAGTTAACAAACTCCATAGCAAACATGTTAATATAAAGAAATTTTATAACAATGAAGATAATGTTTTTCTAGATTGATTTTCAAAATATAAGAGATTGAAAAGAGTTTTGAATCCATTGATTGTAGAGTTAACAAACTCCATAGTAAACATGTCAACATAAAGAAATTTTATAACAATGATGATATGCTTTTGTTATTAGAAGTATCTAGAAAATGTCTTCACCACCATCACATAAATGTATTAGTTGTTGATGAGCTTTGAACCAACTAATGCAGTTCATCATCAAGATAATAAGAAGGATAAAATTTGATTCAATATAGATATATAAAGAAGAAAAATAAAAAAATAAAAATCATTGTTAGAAAAAATATTAAAACTAATCAATTAACGGTTAAGAAATAATAA
>APFE030878164.1:0-26252 GCA_000404065.3 Pinus taeda
AGACATAAGATAAAAGTATAAAGAATCATGTTCAATAACAATAGATTGCTATAGAGAATTAATATTGATACATCATCGAACGTGCATAAAATATCAAAGTTGTTCAAAAAATAATTGTCTGCTAAACTCTTGCACCAATTTACATTTTTTCTTCCTATGGCTTGGAGAACTCGAAAATTTGGGAAATTCATTTTGTAACTTCTACAACTTGCATCATAACTTAATATACAATATTCATATTATTTTCTAGAGATGCTTTAAACATTGAAAATTGCACACTAGCATTTCACTTTCATTTTATTTGTTGGAAATATGAAATCACTAATTTCATAATATAATTAATACAATTTTATTACTATTTGACAGAGATAGTTATCTTCTAAAACTGGTACATTGCCAATCTCATTTTCCTCCTTTTATCACTACCATAATAATATAGTAAGTGATATAATTTCTAAACTATTTGTTGGAGATATTCTAGCAATTTCATTTCCCCTGTCACTATTTTCACAATCTAATAAGTGGTTTGTAGTTTTCAAGTACTCTCTCACAAATCCCAAGGGGTATATTTTTAGTAAAATGGATTAAGAATTCAAATAAAATGACTTTCTTAAAGTAAAAAATTGTTGTATTTTCAATAAAAAAACATTCAATTGAAAAAACCTTGTCATGCCTCATAATACATTTATGAATGAAATTAAATGTAAGTGTTTCATACAATTTTTCTATATTATTCTTCAAGTATTCTCTTTTACAAAATCCAAAAATACATTTTTAATATATTTATAATTAAAAATTAAAGGAGGAGACATAATGCATAGATTTTGTAATGTACCTCAACTAAACATATCAAAATGTAAAAAATAATAAAATTTCTTAGGCTTTCATGCCATGGTGATTGATGAAGATGTTCAAGTGCTAACATAATCGGCTTATAAAGTTGGTCTCCTTTTAACTCATTGCATAAATATGTGTATGCTTAATGTTATAATACCTTTAGGAATCTTTTGATTCCTATTGGTATACCATCATCGGTGCATATATGTTTATTTTATTCAATATACCACCTGACATAACCTAAGCATGGAAAGTGTATAATATGGTGACTAGCACCCTGCTACAAATTCTGCCTTTCTCTGAACAAGATCTTGAATCAGTGGATGGCTTGTTCGAGGAAAAGCAATAATACTGCAGCCACTCCAAGAGCCAGGAAGCTCGAGCACCATAGGTTGTTCCCAAATTCGCACTCAAATTTCTGTCCTAGATGGAAGAGCACCACTATGTTTTGAACGTGGGGTGTTCCATGAACCAGATCAGAACTCACCACAACTCACGATGTAATATTATTTCTAGTTGGAACATGCTTTATGTGGCAAAAATAAATAATAGTCATGTTGGAATATTTCTCCTCGAACCTTTGGCAAAATAAATAATATTTAAATTTAATTTATTTTTTTTGTTTGAAATTGAAAATATTTGAAATAGTTTATCATTTAATACACTATGTAATAGATGAAGAATATTCTCTGGAAATCAAATGGTGTCCATTTTCTTTGTAAAAAATAAAAATTCACAATAATTCAATTCTATTCAACCACTTAAACTAAAAAAACAATTTAGCAAAGAAAGAACTAGATTTTTATCGTAATATTTTAAAATATAAGAAAAAAAAAATTAATAGTATTATAAAAACTATTATGAAATTTCTTTTTACTTTGAAACCATGAAAAATAATATCGTGCATTGAAAAGTATAAGCAAAATAAAAAATACTATGATATAGATTAAATAAAGAGCCTTTATCTTAAAGGACTTAAATTGTTCTAAAGATAAAACTTCCATAAAAAATGAATATTTTTAAAATTATAATTAATATTTTAAAAAGAATAAAATTTGGAGTAATTTAATGAGGAGAATTCAATATTATTCAACTACCTAACAAACTCAATTACAGAGGGAAATTAGAAAACAAATTGAAACAAAAACAAAAAAATTAAATCAAATAATAATTTATAATAAAAGAAAATTAGTTAGTATAATTTTTAATCATGATAAGTAATATTGTATACAACTTTAGAGGGCTTAATGGTTAATATTAAATCAAAACCCTCATAACATGCATGTAGATTTAGGGAGTATAATGAAAATCCTTCAATGATAGTTATACCTATAACTTCATGACTATATTTAATTTTACTATCCTATAGAACATTAGATTATTAGAGATGTAGATTCTCTAAAATAATTGTGCCATAATTTACACTACATAGGAGACCCATTGTTAAGAAATAGTTGTGAGGGAAGACCCATTGTTAAAGAGTAGTTGTGAGGGAAGGAATACGATGTGTCATTACTAAGACTAAGCGTAGTCAAAGTTGACACCTTTATTCACTAGATTTGGCTCAACATCATCTCTACCATAATTGTTGCTTATTCTCAATACATGAAAGAATCTAATACTACAAAAGGTTGGTTCCACATTCCATATACTATCAATAATCCTTTGCAACATGCAATCCTTGGTCAAATATCCATGACAAATATGATGGATAATTAATTATAAATCTCTAGGAATAACAAATCATGGATTGACTAACTCAATGTGTACTCATCTAAAATTTTTCTATCATGGTTGAGAATGACTCATCCCCTTAACGAATGAGCATACTAGAGCTAACAAAATTAAAAAGTCATCTTCAAGAGTTTCTTGTTAAAAAGTATATTTGTCCCAGTGTGTCCCCTTAGGGAGCTTCGATATTATTTGTTAAAAAGAAGGACAGAACCCTACAAGTGTGCATGGATTACCGTTAGCTAAATAAGATGACCATTAAGAACAAATACCCCCTCCCCAATATAGATGAGTTATTTGATGAAGTGAAAGATGCGACCGTATTCTCAAAGATCAATCTTCGCTCTCGATATCATCAGATCAAAATAGAGGAGGAAGATATTGCTAAAACTTTGTTGAGGACTTGATATGGACATTATGAGTTCGTAGTTTTTACTTTTGGGCTAACTCATGCCCCAACAACCTTCGTGTGCCTCATGAATAATATATTCCATCAGTTTTTAGACAAGTTTGTATTAATATTTATTGATGACATATTGATCTACTCTCAGAACATAGAAGAACATAAGGAGCATCTCCGTATTGTTCTGCAAGTCCTAAGAGAACACCAATTGTACCCCAAGTACAATAAATGTGATTTCTTTAAAGAGAAAATCTATTACTTGGGAGATGTCATCGCCAAAGATGGAATCACAGTAGATCCATAAAAAGTAAGAACTATCATGGAATGGCTGGTACCGAAAGACATAGTTGACATAGGATCATTCATGGACCTAGCAAGATATTATTGGAAATTTGTGGAAGAATTTTCTAGAGTCGCATATCCTATTACCTCTCTCCAAAAGAAAGGAAAAGCCTCCAAGTGGACCCCCAACTGTCAAAGAAGCTTTGATCAGCTCAAACATCTACTTACCACCGCACCCATTTTGGGTATTGTTGATCCCAAGAAAGAGTAGGGGGTTTGTATGGATGGTAGCAAGGAAGATGTAGGTAGCTTATTAATACAAGAAGGTAGGGTTGTTGCCTACGCGTCAAGACAGCTTAAAGAGTACGAGCAAAAGTATTCAGCATATGACTTGGAACTGATAGTGGTGATTCATGCCTTAAAGATGTGGCGGAATTTCTTGTTGGGTAAGAAATTTATGTTGATGACTGATCAATATAGTCTGATTAACTACTTCAAACATCCCACTTTAAATGCTAGGAAAGCTTGTTGGGTAGATTTCCTAAGTGAATTCGATCTGAAAATCAAGCATTTGAAGGGAAAAGAAAATCAGGTGGCAGATGCCTTAAGTTGAAAGGTAAATTGTTTATATGAAATTTTTTTTAGTGAATTACGAACTACTTTTTCTTAGCAGATCCATGAATCAACCATTCAAACTTTAGTATATAAACATTTATGGCAGCAAGCAAAATTTTCAAACAGCCATGAACAACAATTGGGATATGAAATAAATGCAAAAGATTTGCTGATTTATAGGAAGAGGATATATGTGCCTAACCAGAAACATCTTAAAATTTTAATTTTAGATGAATATCATAATATTTCTTATGCTGCCACCCCAGATACTAGAAAATGATTTTTGCCCCAAGGAAGGAATTTTTTTGGCCTGGTATGAAGAAGGAGGTAGCAGAATATTTAACCAGATGTCTGGAATTCCAGCAAGTGAAAGCTGAGCACCAACAACCAGCAGAATTACTTCACCCTTTACCTATCCCTGAATGGATATGGGAAACCCTATCCATTGATTTCATTACTAGATGTTGGGTTGTGTTATATTCTTTCCACGACTAACCTACGTAGTGAACTGGGGAGTTAGAGGGGGGGCGGAGCCCCCCCTTCGTTGCGGCGATTGTGCAGCGGAGGGGGTCACATGGAGGGCGGAACCCCCCTGTCCGGGGGGAGAGGGGGGGCCACGAGCCCCCCCTTCGTTTGCATCAATTGCGCAAGGGGGGTGGCAAACCCCCCTGTCGGGGGTTAGAGGGGGGGCGGAGCCCCCCCTTCGTTGCGTTGATTGCGCAGCAGGGGGCGCAACCCCCCCTGTCCGGGGGGTTGAGGGGGCGGGTAGCCCCCTCTACGGGTTCGGGCAGCCCCCGAGAAAAAAAAAAATTGGACCCTATATTAGGTTGGGCGAACTACCTATGGTTTTTTGGTCCATGGTTTTGGACGCGATGGTTTTTCGGTCCATGGTATTGGATGCTTTGGCATGTATAAATATGTATTGTAACATTGAAGGAATATAATGAAAAATCAAGCTAGTAGTCTCGGTTTTGAGATCCAATGGGAAACCTTTGTGTATATGTGTTTTATGTGTTATGCTCTCACATTTTTATTTTTTCCTGTGATTTAGAATTCGTATGCGGGTAATTTCTGTACAGGGTTAAAACCTACACTAGACTCCCTAAGTCAAAAAAGAAAAATGAATCCATCATGGTGGTGGTGGACGAATTAAGCAAGTCTACTCATTTCGTACATGTCTATTCAACTTATAAAGTGGTACAAATTGCTAACATTTTTATGCAAAACATTTTCAAATTACGTGGAATCCCCAAGATTATCATTTCCAACCAAGATATAAAATTGACATCAGCCTTCTGGAAGGCCCTTTCAAAGGTATTGGGCACATAACTGCACTTTAGTACTACATATCATCCTTAAACGGATGGACAAACTGAGCGATTAAATCAAGTTGTTGAAGACATGTTGTGAACTTACTTAGTGCAACAACCAACTAAGTGGGAGGACTACCTACACTTGCTAGAGTTTGCCTATGAGAATGGATACCATGAATCCTTACAGATGAGTCCCTTTGAGGTATTATACAGGCACAAGTGTAGGACACCTTTGAGGGTGAGTGGTCAAGAGAATAAGTTGATGCTAGGACCTGACATGTTAGAATAAATGGAAGAGATGGTGAAAAAGGTACAAGTCAATTTAAAATATACTCAGGATTAGAAAAAGAACATTGTTGATCAAAAGACAAGCTTTCGGGAATTCGAAGTAGGGGATCATGTTTATATTAGAGTACGAGCCAAGAAAAGCACCTTGCAATGGTCCGGATGTACTAAATTAGCACCCCAATTCTGCGGGCATGTCCAAGTCCTAGCTCGAATAAAACCGGTGGCTTACCAACTTTCCTTACCCAATCACATTCATGTACAAAATGTCTTTCATGTTTCTCTACTTAAGAAATATGTTTATGATGCTAATAATGTAATCAAATGGCAAGACATTCAGGTAATATATATATATATATATATAAGGTTTCTCTTTTTACACATTTATTAAACAAACTTGTTAATGACTTAACTTATTTTGTTTCTATGTTTAGGTTGAACCATAAGGTGCATTCCTAGTAAAACCTATGGTTATACTAGATAGGAGAGAAGTAATGCTAAGGAAACCAGTTATCACCTAGCTTAAAGTGTAGTGGCAGCACTATGGGTTACAGAGGTCACGCGGAAAGATGAGCAGGTTATGAGAGAAAACTTTCTGGGTCTATTTTCTCAAGGAAAACATCAGGACAATGTTCCATTTTAGGGGGGGGGAGATGTCATATCCCTAGTTAATGTAAATATTTATTTTACTACAAACAAAACAAATTGTTACTATTTTTAAATTATAAACTATTTTGAATTTAGTTATGGAAAAGTGAATTTTACAATCATTCGTAAATATTGTTTTACTTTTTAATTAGTTATGAGAGACAATTATCTATCCCTAAACTAAATTGTTGATTATTTACTCAAGAAGATCAAGAGGATATGGGTATTTGAGATCGGTAAAAGAAGAGGAAAGTTGTGCTGAAACGTGAGACAATCTGTGATAGCTACTTCTCGTTAAGACCGGATAGCTGCGAAACCAATGTTCTCATGGGAGAGAAGAAGTTTCTTGGGATCAGGAACATCTTGGGGGGAGACTACTGACTTAGTAGTCTCAAGGTTGGGAGGAAAACCATCAAGGTCTAGTTGCTAACCAATTTTGGCATAATGTATGAACCAAATAAGTAATAAATCTCATTAAATAGAAACTTGTGATAAGCCTTCCATAACCTAGGTTTGGCATTTTAAGAATAGAACAAGTTAATTCAAGAATATATATGCAATAGTTTATACGCAATTATTTTTATTCTGGATATCTCGTAGATGAAGTTTTTGTTAAGTAAAAGATATCGTAAAGAAATAGTAGATAAGAGAAAAGTTATGCAATAGTTTATAAGTATTTATTTCCATTCTGAATATTCAAAAGATCAAATTCTTGTTAAGAAAATGGTACAATAAAGAGACATTAGACAAGTTAGATTCATATGCTAAGTAGCATGTATATTCAACTAATGTAGATAAGGGATCAAGAACCCTTTCTGGAAAGTAGAAAATGCAGCAAACATAGTCAGCGTCTAGTAAGGAAATAAGCCAGAACCTAAATATACACTACTCATCAAAAGTATAGGAAAATGATAAGAGATTACTCTCAAAATTTCCAACATTGTAATATTAAAACTAAAAATAAAAATGCAAGAATAGTCCGCCTAAACCATTCAGTAGGTAACGACAAAAGCCCTGAACCCAGGGGTAAAATAAAAACAGAGGCATTCAGATTAACTCAAGCTTTATAATAAAAACACATCCTATATCAAAAGCTAATAGATATAAATATAGAATTGATGTTAGACTGTAAGGAAAGCTTTGTCGATAATTACATAACTAGTACAACCACATCAAAAATATTGATGTGGTTGATATAGCCAAAGGCTTCATAAATATAACAAAAAAAAGGTATTGCAACACAAAGAACTCCTTACCAACACACAAATTTACCTTATTCACCATGTATAAAAAGGTAATGGGTCAACTTTAATTTGGGAAAAAAAGGGAATTACACATTTTATTGTAAAATGGACCATTTTGTGAAAAAAAAAATTGCTTATATGTAAATTAATGTTATAAAGAACAATGAGGAACTGATCGTGGAGGAATTTGTTAGGATTGGAATAATCTCAAATCCCTAGGAAATTGGTGGGGCGGGGAGCCACATGTCACGAATCTAATTTTTTTAATAAATTAAAAGATAATGAAACATAACAAAATTTGTAACATACTACACTTGTTGATAAGAATTAAGACTAAGAATATGTGGAGCATATTCCCTTAAGAATCAATACAGGCCATCAATTAAAAAATAAAAATAAAAAGTAAAGAGATCTTCATCCACTTAAGTTGAAATAAGAAGTCTCTTTCGACAAAATTCAGTGATCCATTTAATTGGAAAGTTAAAAGTAATCAGGCTCGAACCATAATTATAAAGGGTTTTATAAGTTTAATATTTGGATATCAAGACTTCTTTCCCTAAGTGATAAACACAGAAAATATGTATACATGGCCATATAACAACCGTTATTTTAATTAAGTTGTAAGGCATTTACCTCTAAGAATAACTCCCCTATGTGGCACTTTGTACTATTTTGGGCCATTCATCTGATATGTTAGATGATTAAAAATATTTTAGACCTTGGATCATCATTGGTGGTGTACAATGCAAATGTTGTGCTAGTAATTTGTTACAATAATGGCCCATGCCACTTTGAATAAAAAGGTGGGTAGGGATGTCATTGCTAGATTGGTTAGGCATTGTGAGTCTCCCCATCATAACGCCCTTTGTAGCTATGGTTTCCACAGTGAGGGCACTCTTCCTATTCCACTAGTTCTAATTTTTCCAGTATCCATGGCTTGCTCAAGGAGGGTTCTCTTCTTCTTCCACTGGTTCCAGTTTTTCTCAGCCCCTTCTTTTCCAATGGTAAATCATGGTGGTGTAGGAACTACTTCGGCATCCGCAACACCCATAATGAAGATAGATATGTGTGGAGAACATTATGGATTTTCAAAAAGATACACATTTCATCTTGAAGCTCAGTCGAAACTAGAGTTGTTTTTGGCCATGGCTTCCATGTGTAAAGAAAGTTGTCTAGATTCATCCAAAGAAGGGCACCTGGGGCTTGAACAGTTCAACACTGTAGACAGGATGTGTGATGTCATTGCTACTCCTCCCGATGAAGGGCTTACCATGTGTCACATAAATTTGTCAATATTCAATTCAATTCGTGACTTCTGAGCAATTGTGGAGTTGTTTCCAGTGATTCCTATCTAGAGGCTCAATAAGCAACCCACTATGTGTTCCATTCTGTTGGACATCACCTATGACAGCGATGGAAAGGTGGACACTTTCATATCTAGCGATGACAGTGGTGGAACCCATGGCTTGCCTCTGCATTCTTTCAAGGAAAGGAGCAAGACATATTATTTGGGAATATTCATGAGAACATGTCACTTGCCTCTACACTATTTCGAGGAAAGGAGCCAGCCATATTATTTATGAATGTTTTTGGTAACACATTGCTTGCCTCTACATTTTTTTTTTTTTTTTTTTTTGAGTAAAGACTATTCTATTAAAATGAAAGAGGAAAAATATTTATAGAGAGGTTTGAACCTCTGAGGGGGTTGTAGCCTGCCATCTGCCAAAAAGACTATTGCAGGTGTCTTGATGCCTGACTTTTACAAAGAGAAATATCATAACAATAGGCAAACTGGTGAACTTAAGAAAATTCAACACTGCGCTGAGAAATATCAGGATGAAGCTGCAGAAGAAACTGATCCCTTACAAAAATACTGTTCTTTATAATGACTATTACATTTCCATTGAGACACAAAAAAGTCTTGGAGACTGTAAATCTCGTGCCGTTGAGGGAAGAGACCATGCAAATTAAGAAAACACATACCAAAAACAGACCACAGAGGTTAGCTTTCTGAAGAGTCATTGAAACCATGAAGCCCTTAATCCTGCGGAGGAGAGCCGGCATCCTTCGCACTTGCTTGATTTACCCAGGAAACCATTATATTGTCTTCTACATCCGTCGTGCTACGTCCTGGAGGGAGAACAAGGCTGAGAACGTTTCCGGAGAGGCTCGCAAGCTCGCATTCAATGATGGGCTCCTGAGAAGACGAAGGCTGGGGATGAGTGATTTTCTGCTAGCCTTCCTCGCACATCATCCCAGAGTCATTGAGGACATCCCCAACTAGGCTTCCTTGAAGATCACTGGGAGTGTGGGAGTGAGCCTGTTCCCTGGATGTTTCTTCCGAACTGGCTAGCTCATCCTCCTCCTCCGAGAAGAGCACAGTTACAACAGCTGAGATAAGCGGCTTGTTAAGCTTGCTTCTGAACTTAAAACAAGAAGAATGGAAATAGTTGTTTAGGGAAGGACCGGAGCTGTCGAAGGGCGGTGAGGGGGGCGGGAGAGTGGCTAAAGGCTCTAAGCGCTGCAGGACAGAGCCTCCATGATTGCATGAACCTCCCCTTGACCCTGACTTGCTCCGACGTCTGGGGATTCCACGACGGCGAGGCATAGTAAAATTATGTTGCAGAATGACCAAACAGAGACACTGAGGGTGGGTGAGGATCAGCCAATTACAGGCTAATTAGATTAGGTTCCAAAGCCAGACCTCCACACTGAATAAAACCCCCCAACAGAGCAAGCATTCGGAGGAATCGCCAACCAACAAAACCCAATCATAACCAGATAATACCCACTGCGCTCGCCAGGTGCTGACCGAATAAGCTATGCTAAGACACCAAACAAAGATAGGCGACGCAAATTTCTTGTACCAGACGCAGACACAGAGAACAAATGTAATGAACCAGATGACAACAAGTTCAGACCCAATAGACACTCTTAATATTCCAGACCCCACATACCTGAACCAGGGGGGCTTCCATACTCTGTTCACAGCTCTGGAACGTAGAAGAATTAACCGCCTGAAGCATAACCCTGTGCCAAATCCACCTAGTATCAGCTCATTTTTGCCCGACTGGATGCGCGCCATCCTGGAGTTATTTCCCTGCAGTCCGCCAGTACTCAGAGCCATTAATGCCTGAGTTTCACTTGCATTTAACTGCCAAGATCCGCTGGTCATAACGCTAGCTGCCTCCCTCTTATGCTTTGGTATTAATACGTGTTTAAGGCACCCACATCCGGGTCCTCTACATTCTTTCGAGTAAAGGATCAAGTCATATTATTTGGGAATTTTCTTAGGTGGAGCCTATTAGGAGGCACTAGGTAGAAACCATAATTATTGTTGGCCATGACTTCCATGTGTAAAGCACTAGGCGGGCTCCATAATTTTTTGATGCCCCGTAACCCTACTCTCGATGAGTTGATAAAATTCAACCATTCATTTTCCCTAAATTTTCAACTAGATTAGGTATGTAAGTTTTTTTTTTCATCTCCAAAGGATCATTTAGAGGGTCATTTATAGCAACAACATCCATGTTTTGAACTTCATTATGGAACTAGAAAACAAAAAATATTTGAGATGTAAAGTCATGGCCATTATGTATTTTTTTAATTGTTACTTCCTTTTATTTGGTTGTAAGCCAAATTTAGAAGGTTAGTGGGCCTCCTCTTGACTGTTCTAATAAAAAGATAATCTTGATTTTCAATCTCTCATTTTTGAATGTGAATTTATAACTAAAATGGATGCATCCAAGTTAAATTAGAAAAGTAATGAAAGTGTTGGTAAAGTTATAGTAGTTGTTCTACTTACATTGTTAAGAGCTCCCATGTGAGGAAACAATGAAAATCAGTTTTGATCCCCTATCCAAATATTTTGAAAATATATATTCCTCTTGAGATAGTTTTGATTGGAAAATTTGAAAATAGCTCAAGGTAGGATTTATTGGAAAGCTATCATTCCTGTTTGTCTGAAACTTACGAGAATCTTAAATGATATTAAAAAATTTCTTATTTATTGGAACAAAAATATCGAGACCTTAAGATTAGGTCTCTAGACTTGATTTGACCATCATATATAGATGTGGTTGGATATGTGTATTAATAATTTCCCTTGTGAGATGGATCTTGATTGATAATTTTGCATCTGGTAATCCCAAGAAATGGAAGCGGTAAAAAAGAAAATTTTTGGTTGTCTATAGTTGAAGGAAACATCAAAGAAGGCTTCAATCCATACTAAACACCCACAAAAGAATGTGGGCATCTGTACATTCTCTCTATTACTTGCACTAGAGACTCCCTCCCTTTGTTGCATCTGAGTAGTGAAAGTGTGACACAACTCTCAAAGATGGTATACTTGCAACTCAGTAGTGAAGGTATAATACAGCTCTGCGAGCTGGTAAATTTGCATCGTCAGTAGATGTAAAGGTGTAATGAAGGTGTGATATAGCTCTATTAGCGAGTATACTTGCATTTCCAACATATGCAGGTGAGTAATGAAGCTTTGATAATCTTGGTGGCTTGTATGCTTGCATTGTCAATAGATGCATTTGAATAATGAAGGCGTGACACAACACTGACAACCGATATACTTTCATTCTCAACAGATGCAGTCAAATAATGAAGTTGTGATGTAGCCCTAGAAGTTGGGTATACTCACATTTTCCACAGATGTAGTTAGTCATGTAGTTGAGTGATGAGGGAACAAGCAGGTAAGAACTACCACTTATGGATAATGGAATACTATAGGAAGAGGATGATAAGAAGAGTTTGTTTGGATTGGTTGGTTAATGGATTTTTTCTCTCTCTTATGTGGTTAGTGCAATAATCCTTTGTCGAATCTTAGTCCTCCACTTACACTGAACTTCATGGGACATTCCATGATTGAAGCTATTATGTATATATAAGGCAAATAATTTGCAAGGTTCCACTCCACCTCCTTTGTTGTCTTGATCACTTCTCCTAATCCATATATTTTCCATGATTTTCTTTGGCTGCGATATATGCTATTGATGGGAGTCCAAACTTTCTAAGAGGATAGTGGACTCTTAAGTCTTAACCTTCATTTCTCATTTTGACATAATGAAATGGAGAAATTGAATCAGGTCGAGTTATTCAAGCATTAAATGTAGCAATTGAAGGTGTCTTTTAAGAAATGGTGGGTCGAACATCCTTACTTATGTTGAACATCATAAAATTTATCCTCCACCAGCAGGAAAGGAGGGGTATACCACTTCACAACTGATGAAAAGCTTGGAACTTCCTTAACATCAAATCGATGGGACAACATGGATTTAAGTGGGCATATTTTTAAACAATTTTGTGAAGAGTACAAATAAGTTGGAAAAGATTTTGACTCCTCTGTGATGTCTTATAAATGCCCATCTTTGAAGGAAGATTTACAAAGAGGGATTATTGATGGATGTCCTGTCACATTTCATGATAATTATATGATATTTAAAAAAAAATCCAAAATTCCATTTATGTTAGGTTATATGTTGTGATAATTATATGTGCTTTATTTTTAATGTAAAATCTTGTAGTTACATCATATCTAGGGTGACTTGATTTTATTTGAATATTAACATTCTCTATAATATCAATGAACAATTGGTATCCAAATGCATCAATATCTAATAGTTGTTCTATCATGTTAAATTGTTGAGTGATTAACTCATTATTTGTTGCCTATCCCTAATTTTCCATGGGAATTTGAATGGATCTGTTTTTTTTTATTGGTTTGCTAATCCACCTTTTCTCTATCCTATTGCTTGTGTAATAATCCTCCTCAACAGGATGTTAATTTCTCCAATTACTATGAACGGGGCCATTGCCCCATTGAAGGTATTATTTGTTCTTCTTCAAATATTTCTCTACAAACTTCTCTCTCATTTACAACTTTATGTCAATTATTCTAAACTGACCCTCACCTTAGTGTAGAAACTTATTTCCTTGTAGACACGGTTATCTATCAGTTCCAAATTTATACTAATTTAGTTGTTTAATTGAATACCCCTTAGTCTATTTACATTAATCTCACACATGGCTATGTCCTACCAATGTCCTTGACGCTATCAAGGATGCAACCTAATCACTATTAAACAAAATCCGAAACATAAAATCACTTCTACAACCATGAAGAACCTATCAAGGTGTTAATGCCTCGAAAATCGCTGCAACAACATTGGGGGATAACCACCCGGTCCGGACCTTAGTACAACTCCTTTTCCGTTTGGGATGGTGGCTCCGACTGGATATAATGGGACCAGTTTCCCGATAGTGAATATAAGGGATGGATGAGTGATGAATAGTTTGCTTTAATGATAGGCGACTAGCTTATTCTATTGACAAAAATAAGAAAACTAATACTAATCCCTGGAATAACTTATTCATTTGGAATGCAACGTTTAATAATCCTTATCTATCTAACAGGCATATAGATGACTCTGTAAAATAAACAGAGATATTCAATCATTTAAAGATTACTTCATATGAATAGTCAAAACGAAGCGATTAACACAAATTACTGCATTCACTATTTATATCATCGATATATATATATGATTGAAAGAGAAGCATGCTATAAACAGCCAATAGTGGGATGCATAAAGGATGCTGTGAAAACACACACACACACACACACACACACACACACACACACACACATATATAAGCGATAATAGCAAGAGCGATTAAATAACAATTCATATAACAGGAATGAGTACAGATGCAGATAATAGTACCATGTGAGCTGCTAGTCAATCCCAGATATCAATCGCTATTCAAAATCCTTCCTTCAACACAGAAATGCTTTTAAACAAAGACAGTAGTGCACATTTGTATAACAACCTTCCTCATTAAAATCAGAATAATTGGTCCAGTGTCATAAAAGAATATCCCTGAAGTACAATAGTGCAACTTCAGGGTTTAAGTCATATACAAAACTTTACGACCCTTTCTAAATGCATGAAAGGGTCTATAAATACTACTAAGCTAAAAAAATCTATGAAACAAAATCCTACTAAATTGGCATCAATAAATGCTATCTATCTCTTTGGGGGCGATCTGGCAGTCGGCGATGTGAATCATGACTCAGGTTGCTTGCCTTTAAACCTGAGCTGGCTTATCGCAAGCATTGGCTCCACTTCGGGTGGTCTGTTGAGGCGTAAGCTGAGTTGGGCAGCAAAGGTGGCATCCTGAATATCAGGTATGATATACCCGATAGCATTTGTGAGGCATTTTAAGGTGGCTCTCTGGCTGTGCGGCTTCACTAAGAAGAACCAATAGGCATCCCATGTTAAACTGTTGATCCCTGCGATTAACCTTCCATTTTTCTCCAGCTTTGGGTAGCATGAATGCTCTAACATCTTTGTTGTTGTTAATTGGCCTGGAGTACATTGGGAAATCAAGTTAGACAAATAAAGGGTATTATTTACTAATTCAACAAAATTACTAGTGGTTGCCTTGCATCTTAAAGTTGCTCTTTCTGCCTTCATTAACTGTGATTGCCATTCTGTGAATAATATTTCCTTGTGTGATTCCAGAATTCTTGGTAGGTTAGTTGCCTGGCCCTGATCGGAATCTTGCCATTCTAGAAAATTTGTCAATGTTTCTTCAGCCTGATCCAAATCTGCCCTTGCCTTTTCTACTTTTTTGCATATGGATGCTACTAAGTCGCACAATGGCTCTGCCTGGGTAATTTGCTGACATAGGAGCTTAATTTGATTTATCAATGCTTTGTTTAATTGAAGTGCCTCTGCTTTAAACTCATCTACCTAAGGGAGCTTTTTCATTTGCTCAATTTGAGTTGATAATTGAGCGATTTGCTCATCTTTGGATTTTATCATTCCCTCAGTTGATATTTTTAATTGCACCAATGCTGCCGATAGCTCCTTTTTCTTTTGGATTGCGCTCTCGTCAATCCTCTGTTTCTCCTCCTGCAATTGCTTAGTCAGCTGATAATTATTTTGCTGTTGTACTAGCAATTCCTGCTCTGCTTGCTCTGCCTTCTGATGCGCTTTCGATAATTGAGCCTGTAGCGAAAAGATGTCTTGATCTTTCGCCTTTAATAGATTGCTTACCTCCGATGCTTTATCTATGGTTGCCACCGAATATGCTCCAGCATATTGTGATAGCTTTTTCAAGTCATCGGAGGGATCAAATTCTTCCTTCCATACAACATTGCCCGTTATTGTTAATTTAGGGAATAAAGAACGTTAATCAGCCCTTCTTCTCTTCATCTGTCGCTTTACAACAGCTTTATGCTTAGGGCTGTAGAATACATCCAAGGGAGGAAATCTCCTATTTGCAAAATGATTTCGCCCGATGGATCCTTAGGAATTATTTATGTTTCCTTTGATTTGGGTGGGTCGTTGGTTTCGCCCGAAACCTGTTTTGATGTCGCTTCCTGTGTGTCGCCTTCTTTTGAAACCTCATCATCTTTAGAGCATTCTAGGTTGCCGATGATTGAGTTGAATTGCTGCCATTGCTAGAGCAAATTCGGATCAATTTGTGTATCATCATTAACTTTCGAACTGCTCTCTTCTTGAGTTTTCACCTGGGTTTCTTCCTGTCACTGCACATTTGCCTGGGTTTATTCCTACCTCTGGTTATGCACTTCCTCCTGCTGCTTTGATGTAGTAGGAGGTTGCTTATTATTTTGTTGCTCAGGCTTTCTTGATTTTGTCGTCGTTGGAGTAGTCGCTAACAGGTCTAGAGGTAGAGTTTGCAACCTCTGTTCTCTAATTTTGTTAAATTTGGCTAGCCCCTCACTGTTGTATTCATTTATGGAAAGCGATATAACTTGATATAGTGACTCGGACGATGCAAACAAATCCTCAAATATGTCTTCTTTGTGCTCGAACTTGGCCAATTTGGCCTGGTCGAGCGCATTGTAGGTGATTTTCCTTGGATCGTATTGCCTGCTTGGCAGAGTGGCTAGAGTCAGCGAATTTATATTCCCAGCTTCCTTCTCTGCATGTTTTATATCATGCAAAGTGTAAATACCAATTCTCAGGGGAAAGGAAGGCCAAACATGCTTCTTTGCTTTTTTCAGGGTCTGAGTAACCCCATTGGAATTGATCTGATAGGCTACTTCCCTGGCAAGTAACTTATCAGGGATGTATAGAGGAAGCACATGGGGCTTGGCCTAACTACCAAAAACTCTAATATAGGTGAACTTCTCTTCTCCAAACCAACTTGCCATGGCAGTTAAATCCACCCCTGCTTGTTCAGAAATATTCGGGGAAGGCTTATCGAAAATGGAATAATGAATAGGAAACATGAAACCGTTGCAAATTTGATACAAGTGGTGTTTGTAGTTGGTCTTCCACAACTTTTGATGATATATGTGGACGGGTGCAGGGTCTTGCAACGTCCACCTCCATCCGAGCACAGGAAATTCAGAATTAAAGCATAAAACGTCTAATACATAGGCACTGTAGTAAAATGGCGGAATGAACCTTTCAGTGACGCGAGAATTAAATCTGAAATTAAGAATGGCAGTGGCTAACTTATCGGATAATATATCTGCCCAATCCATTATCTCGCCACTACATGCCGCCTCCATTAAGGGGACCATTTCTATGGTAAAATTGGCAGAATCATGTAATCCCCATAGTCTACACATCATAATCCCAGCATAGCAGTAAGGAGAACATAGAGAATCAACTGAGTACTTACCCGAGGATTCGTGCTTGTGCTTTGCTGGATTTTGTCTCCAGCCTCGAATTGGTTCGGACTCAGTCTCATTTTCTGCTCGGAACTTCTCTAGGAATGTCGTGTTATACTTTTTCTCCTCCGCTGGCAAATGATACATTTGCCTTAGGTCTCCAGCTCGAAAAGAACCGAAAATCCTCCCATCTATAGTGCTGAAAGTTCTATCGGTAATTGGGATCTCTTGGAATACCCACCTTACCACATCCGTATATGGGAGAATTTGCTCCCGGGCCGCTATTCTGTGAAGAAAGGAATTGGCCAAGTCTTTTAGATTAGCCTCAGATTTGCTAGTACTGTCGCATGAGACTTGTATTCCCGTCACCCTCGGCTCTTCGGCTTCAATCAAGTTATATTTTCCTTGCCAAGTAGCTCTGGTAAGTCCCAGGCACGTAGTGTCCGATATAAGCCCTTTCTTTTTACTTCCTGGATCAACGACGAGTTGCCCTGCAGTCGGTGAAGCGGAAGGCATTGTGGTCTTTTTGAACTTCTTTCCCATTCCACTCAAACCTGTCTCTGCGGGAGAATTCTGCACAGAGAACGATAGTCGTAATACAGGAAATAATAACATGAATTGAATAGACTGAGATATATATATATCTTGATAAATTCATGGTGATCGATTGACTTAAGACGGCTTCGAATCAAAACTGTGAATAGATCGCAAGCTTGCTGTTTTCATTAAATGGCCCTTAAGGCCTGTCAATCTCATTAATACCAGTCATTTCGGTTAATGGCCGAATGATTTATTTGAAGCATGCCTTGGGCGATTTGGCGGTTGAGCGCAGATGAGCGGCTTTTCGAAAGATAGTGCCTTAATTACGAATAAATCGTATTAAACTGCCTTTATGGTTTTACTTTGAAAACTGTGCTTTTTCCCTTTTCGCAATCGAGCGTCGGGAAAATCATAAGTCATTGTTTTGGTTCTATTTGGAATCCCCGATCGCCGATAGCGATATCGCATCGCGTCGAGAGTAGCGAGTGGGGCATTTAAGAATGTGTGCATGGTCAATTGCCGATTGCCGATAGCGATATCGCATCGCATCGGGGCAAGAGGGAGCTTATTTGCATTTATTCATTATCGTCGATTGCCGATTTCTGATTGCCGATATCGCATCGCATCGGAGCAAGGGGGCCTTAATTATGTTACTTTATTTATTGCCGATACCTGATGGCGATTTCGCATCGAAGCAAATCAAAATGTCCTCAAGTTGTGTTCCCTTTGTTATTGCGATATGCGATCTTGCGATCGCTGTATCGCAATGACAAAAGATTAATCATTTTACGTTAAGGTTTTTCGATTGGTTTTATTGAAGAGGCCTTTTGGTAATGTTTTCTTTTATTTCTTCAGGCCTTTTAGAATAGAACTTAAATTGATACCAATTAAAAACAAAAATTAAAAAGGGACCCATTTCATATTATGGTTTTTGGAATAATAATGATATGAAGTGGGGGGTTGTTGTAGGGCACAACAATTGGCGATTCGCTGGAAGAAACAGTTATCTCTTAAAAGTATAGAAATACTTAAACTTTTTCAAAATAGAAATTTTATCAAAAGGAAAAATTCTAATATAATTAGGTATAGTTGCATTCCAAACAAAACAAAACTTTCTTTGCTAATTTCCTCTTTTGTTAAAAAATAGATACATTCTAGATTTAAATTGGCCTTTATTGGTTGATATTAATAAAACAGAAAACTTTTCCAAATCAGCTATTAAAATTAACTCCTTTGTCTTAGGTAGAGCCTCTGCTGCTAGCAAACGTCCATAGTTTCGGCAGGGATACCTTTTAACCATATCATTGTCTATTGTCCCATTCACCTTAGATTATGATTAACAGAATGAATTCAAAATATGTTTTTCATATTTTGTATTTCTTTTCTTTTTTCTGTTATTTTTGTAAGATAAAAAGCCATTTCCCTGGTTTGGTGGCCAGCTAAGTGACAATTCCATTCACTGGTAGTAATCTAACCGAACAAGCTGGCTCGTGATGAGACCCCTTGTCTTACAATTGAAGCCATTACCCTGTTTGGTATGCAGTATTAGCAATGTCGGCTAAACTATTTCCCTATGAACATGGTAAGCAGGCTTGTAATAAGACCTCTTATCTTTTTTATCCGGTATTCTTGGAATTACATTCTGAGTAATCACAAACTTGAGTAAGTGGGATAGAAAATTTCCTCCTTAAGAGAAGATGGATGACAAGGTAAGAGTTGGAGATGCTGAAATTGGATTAGCTTCTATTTTGACATTGATAACCTTCTTGTGACCAATTTGAAAAATCTAAAAATATTTATAAATTTCGAGAGGGGTTCACTCGGATTGTAGTGTAGTTCCAGCATGCAATTATATCTAATTTCCTAGAAATCATTTCTTTTTGTTTAAGACTTCTATTTATTTTAAAAGTAAATATCACACTACTTGTTTTGAGAAACTCTTTGAATACAGCAAAGGTCAAATAGAAGATACCTTAAAGTTTTATTTTCTAATGCTGCTACAAATTACAAAAATGCTATTAAAAGGAGAAGGGGTTACCTCCTCAATTGAAAATTTTCTTTAAGATAAGACCATTAACAGGGAGAGAATATCTCAACCCTGATAAATATTGTAGCATGAAGGTCGAATGGCCTATCTTTTCACATATCTGAAATGGTCCAAGCCACATCTTCTGAAACTTGGTGTGTTTTCCCTTATCCTCATGGGCTTTGTCCCATTTCAGGACTAAATCACCGACTTGAAATTGTTTGGAACCAGATGAAATTGAATCAAATGATGACTTGATGATCTGCTGATGTTTTGCATGAATGATTTTAGCTTTTTCTCTTTCTTCCTCTAATTTTAGAATTTGGTCATGTCTAAGCTGTAAAGAAGAAGAAGGGCTTTCTTCAATAAATTGAACAAGGGCTAGAGAAGGAAGGATGAGATTTGTTGGTAGTACTGCTTCTTTTCCATAAACAATTTTAAACGGGGAAGAACCTATAGAAGCTTTTTGCATTATCCTATCAGCCCATAATGCAAATATTAAAGATTTGTGCCAGTTCTTATGATTCTGTTCGATATTTCACTTCATAATTTTAATAAGATTTTTGTTTGTAGATTCGGCCAAACCATTGCCCTGAGGATAATAGTTAGCAGAATATTTGAGTTTGAATCCTCTTTTAATTGCAAAATCAAACATAGCATTGCCTGAAAAGTAAGATGTGTTATCAAAAACAAGAGCATTGGGGACACCAAACCTGGTAATGAAGAATTGATCTATAAATTCAATAATGGCTTCAGAATTTGTTGTCTTTAAAGGAATCGCTTCAACCCACTTGGTAAAATAATCAGTAGCAGTAAGGATATACTTATGCTATTTGGAAGAATTTGGGGTAATCTCTCCGATAATGTCGAATCCCCATTGCTCAAATGGTTGTTCAATGTTGACCGGTTGCAAAGGGAAGGCTGATTTCTTTTGTCTTCCACTTGAAGTTTGGCAATTTTGGCATTTCCTTAAATATTCATGAGCATCTCTAAACAGAGTGGGCCAATAATATCCAGCATGGACGACTTTGTGAGCTGTTGTATCAGCTCTGAAGTGGCCTCCTGCTGGTCCATCATGTAATTCCTTCAAAACCTTTTGTGCTTCAGGTTTTTCAAGGCATCTTAATAAAACTGAATCATAATTTTGCTTAAAAAGCACATCATCAATAATGGTAAAAAAAATTTCTTTCAATCTTATGGCCCTTTTGTTTTTGTAGGAAAGGTTGGGAGGTGCATATCCATTTTTTAAATAAAATATTAAATCAGCATATTGTGATTCAAATTCAATGATACTTATCTGGTTGATTGTTTCAGATTGATCTGTATCGCTTGATTCCAGAATGTTAGATGCTCCCGCCAATAACCTGCAAAAACCTTGGCCTCTAACAATCTTTGCTGGTTTGATCTCTAGGTCATATTCTTGAAGTGTTGTTACCCAATTTGCCCTTTTTTCTCCCAATTCTCTTTGGATTAATAGTTGCCTTACTGAAGAGAAAGGAACTATAACCTTTGTATGGGCTTTTAAAAGGAAGGGTTTGTAATGTTTAACCGCTTTATATACAGCAAAGGCTTGTTTTTCTACTTCGGAGTAGTTTAGCTCTGCACCTTGAAGATTTGAACTATAGAATGAAATAAGTGCTTCCAAATTGTGATTATTGATCTGTGTAAGTATTGCAACATAAGAGAAATCGGATGCGATGGTATACAATGTAAAATGATTAGAAAAATTTGGAGTATTTAGAGCGGGGGCATTGATTATTTATTGTTTGATTAATTCAAACGCTTCCTTTTCTGGCAATCCCCATTTAAAGACTCAATTTTTCTTAATCATAGTTTGAAGTGGCAAAATAATCTGAGAAAAGTCTGGAACGAATCTCTTGACAAAATTGATTTGGCCTAAAAATGACTGCATGGATTTCTTATTGTGAGGAAAAGGGATTTCAGAGATTTCTTTGATCTTGTTTGGATCAATATAGATGTCATCTTTAGAAACAATAAAGCCTAGGAGCTTACCTTAATCAAGAGAAAAAAAGGATTTCTTAGGGTTTAGAGAAATACCATATTTCTTACAGCGCTGAAAGATTTGATTCAAATCATGCAAGTGGTTGGATCTCTCTTTAGAAAATACAGTAATGTCATCTAAATAGATGACTACTGTTATATTAATTAACCCTTTGAAAGCGATATCCATTGCTCTTTGAAAAGTGGCTCCTGCATTAGTAAGTCTGAAAGGCATTTTCTGATATGCATACGTTCCCCACTTTGTTATGAATGTGGTTTTGAGTCGGTCATCGGGATGGACCAAAATTTGGTTATATCCTGAAAACCTGTCCAAGAAGGACATTAACTCAGAGCCTGCCACTGATTGGAGTATCTGCTCCATAGTGGGTAATGGGAAGTTATCTTTTAAACTTGCTTTATTTAAATTTCTGAAATCAATACAAATCCTTATGTCGTCATTTTTCTTTCTGAATGGTACCATATTGGAGACCTAGTTTGATTGTCGTACGGGAAAAATAATCTTAGCTTTCAAGAGTTTATTGAGTTTCGATTTTATTTGACCCTCTAAGTTTGGATGTATTTTTCTCAACTTTTGTTGAACTGGTTTCTGTTCGGGAAGCATTGGGATAGTGTGCTGGATAATAGATGTATCATACGTTTTTATATCGTCATATTTCCAATCAAAAACATGTTTATTATTTCGTAACAGAATAATGAATGCTTCCTTTTCCTCTAAGGAAAGTCCTAATCCTAAATTAATGTTTTGAGGATTTTGTTCGGTGCCAAGGTTTATTAATTCAAACCTTAAGGTAGAGCTCTGGAGCTTTGTATTAGACATAGGTTTAAACCTTTCTTTAATTTCGTAAAGGTCCTCAAGCTTTGCCACGCGCTTTGGGATTGATTTTTCCTCATGTTTATCTCGCATTTGAATATCGTGCTCGTCCTCCTCGATGATTTGATTATCATAGGATTTTTCGGAGGTCAGAAATTGTAAAATGTCATCATCGTGGTTGAATACTCTCCAATTGGTTACATTGTTAAGAATGGATGGCCTAAAAAGTAATTCTACTGAAAACCTATCTGGACTATAGTCTTCAGAAGGGAGTAGCTTGGAAGCGACATTGGCTAGCAAGTCGGCTGCCGAATTTTGCGACCTGGGAATGGAAGAAATATTGAATGCTAAAAAATGGGAAGTGAGCTCTTGTACTAGCGATTGATAATGTTTAATATGGTTCGAAAGACAATGAATTGTATTCCTTACCTGTTTAACAATAATCTCATAATCTCCAAAGACCTTTAAGTATTGGACTTTCAAGCCGATTGCTTTGTACAGTCCTTGGACTAATGCTTCGTACTCAGCTGTGTTATTGGTGCATTCAAACTCTAATCTATAGGACAGCATTGTTTTTTCTCCTTGCGGGCTAACCAAAATGCATCATGCTCCTGATCCTTCACTAGACTTGGATCCATCAAAATATAAAGACCAAAATAAAGAATTATCTACAATCTTTGTTACAAAATTCTCAATAACATTAACACATTTAGAGCTGTCGGTCTGTGAAAATTTTTCAATTCGCGATGCGAAATTGTTAACTGAGAAAGGAGATGGTTGGGAAATATAATTTCCGAAAAATGACTCAGAAGAATAATTTCCTAGGATATTGTTGTTGAACGCGACTGGTTGATTTTCTTGTTCAAATTCTGTAACAGTGTGGGTCATATGTTTCTCCCGATCGATCTTTATTTGATTGGGCTTGCCCTTATAGGGGAGCCATATATGGGACCAATCGGTGGAGATATACCCATGGAGCTTTTCTAACCAATCCCTGCTTAAAATTAACCCATAGAATTCAGGTATATCGGCGACTAGGATATCAATTCTTTGGACTATTCGTGGATCCGCCGATAACCTGATTGTTACAGAGTTTATTTCCCCTGAAACTTGAACCCTAGTCCTATCTAACTGCACAATGTGAATAGAAGATTTCTGGGGTTCTATATTCAGTTTAGAACAAACTGAAGCAGGCATTATATTAGATGATGCCCCAGAATCAATTAAGCAGTTATGTAGATTTCTATTGTAAATTTCATATGTTAAGAGGAAACATGGGGTATGGGAATTTGATCTATCTCCAATCATAATTGTGTCAGTTGCCTCAACTCTACCAGAAGGTGGTTGTCCTGAGTTGCTTGCAGCTTTAGTGGTGGGAAGAGGTGAAGAAGGAACAGCATTAAGTTCTTTGAGAAGTAATTTTTGTTGATGTTTTAATTTACTAAGCTCAAACATGGTGATGTTTTCCTTAGTTTTCTTCATGTCATCGACAATATTATAATCCATCGAATCAGAAACTACCAATGTTTTAGATGATGAAGGTGTATTAGAGGATGACGGCTGATTCTGAGATACTGTCGCGGCTGGCTTCCTTGCGGATACCTTTTCCTTCACAGTATTAGTACCGGCACTCTTTTTCTTTGGATTAGCTTGAAAAGGTTCGGGAGTAGCTTTACTCCTTGTAGTGACAGGAAAGGATTCTTGCTCAGCGTCAGTATCGGAATTAGGGAGTATAAAGTCCCACATCCCATGGCATTCAACTACTTCCTCTTCTTCTTCTTTGATGGTGTAACTGTTTCTTCCTCTTCTTCTTCCTCAGGATCCGAGTCTGCGTATGATATGACATTTGGAGGCTTGGATTCGGGTTTCTTGAAATTCCTATATGGTTTCTTCGTTGAGGACTCTGATACTTGCTTCTTAATCTCAACCATTTCGTTCAACATGGTTTTAAGGAGTTTCTGAAGGCCCTCCATGTCATATGGATCCTTAGTGATCTTTTTCTTCGAGTCATCTTTAAAGGAAACTTTTTTAGATTTTCGTTCTTCTAGGGCAGTTTTCTTTTCTAAGGTGATTACACTTTTTTCAACAACAAGTGCTTCCTTCATGTTTTTGGCCAGTGTAGGTTGTTTAGCCCTATCAACAAAAATGGCTATGTTTGAAGGTAAGGCAGTGCTATACCACTCGCTTCTAACTTGTTCGCTTGGCTTATCATCGGTGGGGATTTTGTTCAAGAGTTTATTGAATCGAGAGTTGAACTCCTTAATGGGTTCTCTTGACTCGATCCTTAAATTGGAAAGGTCATGGACGAGTGTAGCCAAGGATCTATCATCACCGTATTTGGTGAGGAATTGTTCCTGGAAGATATTCCAACTTGTAATGGATCTAGAGGGCAAGGAAAAATACCAAGACCCTGCAGATCCTTGTAGTGTATAGGGAAACAATCTAACTACCGCATCTTCTTCAGTCACTCCCTTCAAATTGACTGACAACATAAAATTATTTATGTGTTCTTCTGCTGACGTTCCAGCATCTGGATTGAACTTGGGTAGCCATTTTTCGGGGTAATCGGGTAACGGATGTAAAGGTGCAGGCATGGTAACTGCACCAGGACTTCTCCATGGTCTTTGGGCCATTCTAGGAGTACCAGCAATTGCCTGTGGTGTTCAAGGTTCTTGAGGGGGAGGTGGAAGTAGAGACTGAAAATATTGTGATGTTTGAGATGAAGTCCCTTGGTGAACAAGGATATGTAGTGGTGAAGTGGGTGTTTGACTTCGCACAGGTGATGATGAAATGGAAGATGATGGAGAAAAGGTTTCGCTACCAGAACCTTCAGCGGTCTTTTTGATCCTTTTCCTTTCGGGTAAAGGGAACTCAGGTGGTTCAATACCTAGTTTTTCGATTTGGAGTCTGGTAAGGTGAGGAGGTAAGCGGAATTGTGAAGTGTGACTGCCTTGTGATACTTCAGATCTAGGAGGCGAAATTGAGAAGCCTTGAAGTTTCTGGATGATGGATGGAACTTCAGGGGACTCCGGACTTAAGTGTTCTGAAGTATGATGTAATTGAGCAGTAGTGGTTGATTCTTCTTCGTCTCGTCTGGATACTGGTGATTCAGAATTCGAACGAGATGTCCGAGGAGAGGTGGAGGGTGAATTACTCTTTGAATGGTTTGTAGGTTTTGGCTTACTCGCCATTCATAGCGGATTGCCCTCCTTCTAGCGCCAGAAATGTTGATGCCTTGAAAATCGCTGCAACAACATTGGGGGATAACCACCCGGTCCAGACCTTAGTATAGCTCCTTTTCCGTTTGGGATGGTGGCTCCGACTGGATATAACGGGACCAGTTTCCTGATAGTGAATATAAGGGATGGATGAGTGATGAATAGTTTGCTTTAATGATAGGTGACTAGCTTATTCTATTGACAAAAATAAGAACTAATACTAATCCCGGGAATAACTTATTCATTTGGAATGCAGCATTTAATAATCCTTATCTATCTAACAGGCATATAGATGACTCTGTAAAATAAACAGAGATATTCAATCATTTAAAGATTACTTCATATGAATAGTCAAAACGAAGCGATTAACACAAATTACTGCATTCACTATTTATATCATCGATATATATATACGATTGAAAGAAAAGCATGCTATAAATAGCCAATAGTGGGATGCATAAACGATGCTATTAAAACACACATATATATAAGCGATAATAGCAAGAGCGATTAAATAACAATTCATATAACAGGAATGAGTACAGACGCAGATAATAGTACCATGTGAGCTACTAATCAATCCCAAATATCAATCGCTATTCAAAATCCTTCCTTC
>APFE030878174.1:18588-33170 GCA_000404065.3 Pinus taeda
CAGCATTCCCCCATTCCTTGGCCTGCACCCGGTGTTCAATGTCGACCACCTTCGGCCATACTTTCCACCATTACTAGAGACGTCCAACATTACAGAACAAGTCACACCCACAGAGTTAAATACATCTTGCATGGAACAAGCTACAACTGATTGAATCATGGAAACACAGGTCAAGCACACTCACCAACAGAATATCCAACTGTATCGAGTTGTCAAAGCAGGACAACTCCTTCACTAAGGCAAGTGGCTCACTAGGGACCAAATGCAGCATAAGATCCCTCATCTCATGGAGGAACTCAACACAATGGGGACCATTGCTTCCTAGTGGGGAGGAATGATCCAGGTGGATATTAGTAGCCACCCGCTAATTCCACTTGGATCCCCTCTAGCTCTTCTTTTAGTTTTTTCAGTTTCCTTAATTATAGCACAATCTACTATGTTTTTCGGGTCCTAAACTTTCGGAGCCATTTTGAGGCCCTAAACGACGCTTTTTGGGAAATCTACGTTTTTCTCCATTGTATTCCTCGGAGAGATCTTTCCAACGGGCTATCATGCACGTCAAACAGAGATAATACGACCAATTCACGACCCCAGGAAGTTGATGTACCAACTTACCAAAAAACGGGGCCCACAATTTGGCGTTCCATCTTCTAGGGTTAGGTTTTGGAATGTGAAGGGTTTTCCATTGCTTCTCAACAATAAATAGGCATTCGAGCCTCATTGTAACACAATTCAGAGGCATGTAGCCACACATCTCTTCTCAGAGATAAGCTACCATCGCCCTAGCTGGTTTATTTCCATTTCTGGTTGTAAGCATATTTTGGTATTTTCCATTAATGAAATGAAGTATTATTTCCACTGCATCTTCGTGTATATGGTTATCTTTGTAATTTGTTGCATTCCTGTTTATGTCCGGATCACGATAGTAGCAGGTGGTTTTTATCCTCCATTGGGTTTCCACCTTAAATCTTGGTGTTCATGTGTGTTTCTTATGTGTGATGGTTTATTATGTTATTACTGCACATAGTTACTGTATAATAAGTTACTGATGCACTGATTAAAAATCAACACATGATAAATTGACTATATCATAAAGTTTCTGGGTATATCCTGGTTTCTCTAATCACAATAGTGTGCACACACAAGTTCACTTCACTGAAATAGTGTATGTAAATCTGTTTGAGAAATGAAAAATTATTGAATTGTAAATACTGATTCACCCCCCCTCTCAGCATATATCATAAAGTTTCTGGGTATATCCTGGTTTCTCTAATCACAATAGTGTGCACACACAAGTTCACTTCACTGAAATAGTGTATGTAAATCTGTTTGAGAAATGAAAAATTATTGAATTGTAAATACTGATTCACCCCCCCTCTCAGCATTATTTCCAACATCTCCATGACATAAATTACTCACGACCAGGCAATTTATATGCATTTCCTATTGCCTTGTTTTTAAGAAAATTGATCTAGGTGGATATCGATGGCCACCCACTTATTCCACTAGCTCACAACATAATTTTCTATTCTGGCAGTTTTTTTCTATAGTTTTTAGGTCCTAAACTTCCGTAGTCATTTTGAGGCCCTAAATATTGTTTTTTGGGGAAACGGGTTGATGGTAGTCTACTGCTGTCGTCAATAGTTGAAAAATGTACTTGAATAATTCCTTCCAACAGGCTATCATGAACGCTAAATAAAGATCATATGCCAAAGTTATGACCTCAAGAAATTGACATTCCTACTTACCCCATCAAGGACCACAAGCTTTTGGTTCTTCATCTCTTACAGTTAAGATTTTGGATGTTTATGGTTTCTCATTGCTTCTTTTTTATTAAAATTCCTTCAAACCTCATTGTAAGAGAATTTGGTGAACATGTGTAGCCGTCACATCTCTTCTCAGAGACAAGCTACCACCATTCAAGCTAGTTTTTTTTTATCTTTCTACATGTATATAGTTTTAGAATTTTCCATTTATTAATAAAATTTAAGTTTCACTATATCTCTGTGTTTTTGTTATAAATTTGTATATCATTTCATTTCCTTCAAAAAATTTGGAACAATTGTATCACATCGATATTCTCTTTATCTGTTTTTCCTTGCATGCCCAAACAAGTTTGGGGTGTAAGAAGTTGGTATCCGAACTACTTGAGCCCTTGCAAGAATGTCCTCACCAACCTCGATGGCCTCCCGTGGTAGAAGAAAATAAATATGAGGGAGAAAGAGATCCTATTAAATTGTTGCTCAAAGAAGCCCCTTGCGAGACAAATGAACAAGATGATGGATAATTTTCCCAGATCCTTCCACAAATGCCAATAAGTGACACATCTTCATTAAGTGGCTAGTGTGGAGGTTCCGTCGCCTTTTAGGTAACATTTAATTTTGATATTCCTATATTTGAAGGCCAGACAAACGTGGATGCTCTAGACAAATGGTTAAATCTATTAGAAGGGTATTTTTTGGTCCATAATTTTTCCCATAGAGAAAGGATTACCTTTGCATTAGAGAAACTTTGAGGTTAAAATGGTCCTAAAAAACAATGTACAACCAAAATAAACTTTATAAGAACCAATATGATTAAAGATGATGATTCACCATTTTTGGAATAAAAAAGTAAAAAAAACAAAAAAAACAAAAATCAACTCGTATTTTCAACTTATCGCCTCAAAGTTTTACTCAAATTTTGAGTGGGAGAACACGTTGCATGCAAAAGTTAATTCCTCATCAAATGAGTACCCATGTTGCATATTTTCTATGGACCTTGCTACACAAAAAATGAGAAATACAAGAAAAATGTGATTGCAATCACGTTTTTTCTTGTATTTCTCATTTTTGTATAGCAGGTGTTGTAACATTTTTGTTTTTGATAAGTTAGTCATTAGTTGAAAAAAATCAAAATGCCAGTGAAAAATGATAAGTTAGGATATGGACCAAAAAAAAATTGAAAATAAAATATGTTACGATTTATTATCATTTCAGGTCCATATCATAACAATGATAGGGTAGTTGCTGTTAAAAAGGAAGGCAAATGACAAAATGTTAGATAAGCAATAAAAAGAAGAATATTTGCTTTAGAAAATAAAAATTAAGGCTGCTAGTTCAAATGTGCCTTTGAAAATTGTTGTTTAGTTTAAATAATGCTTAAACTCCTTAGTCGGGGTTTAATTATTGTGATAAACTTGATCACCTTCTTAATAGTCAATAACGCATGATTTTGTTATATGGATGGAAGAAACAAAACATCAAATCAACGCCAAATGACCGTCAAACACTTTTCAACGGATACAATTCACTCCACCTCGATCAACGATGGAGGAATCATTTCAGCCCCCCTTCAACTATTTCCTGTTAACACGATGGGGGGAGGGGCGGGGTGTTCGAAAAGTTGTTTTAATGGCTGCCATATTTTGCTATGTGTCACTCCCGTAGCATTTCAGACCCCCAAAGCACAAAACTAGAAACTGCCTCACCACCCCCCTCGAAATCCCATCGACAGTTTCCTCCTTTCCAATCATTGACCTCGCTCCCCGCCATATCACCAAACCATTATCCCCTTCTCCATACGGAAGTTGCCACATCGTAAATCCATTATCTCTCACCCACTCATAAATTGCCACGTCACAAAGCTATTGTGCCATACTCTCCTATTCCATTGCCAACCTCATTTAACCATTTACCCTCCCGTTAGACATTAATCCCGCTCCTCTGTAATAAATTGCCTATAGTTAGATTTTAAACGGCAACTTAAGCCTAATTTCACTTATAAATATCTTATCGCTCTACTCTTTACCACTTTTCTCCTTCCATCCTATCACCAAAAGCCTTATTCGCTCTATGTATATTTTCCCCTATCATCTGTCTTTCAATTAAAACAGTTTCCAATTCCCCTCCCATGTAGAAAGATGGCTCCCAAGCTAAAACACAGAAAAATATAAAAAAAGGGAATCCATCGACAACCTTACTTGACTTGGATCACCTTCCCCTTGTAGACTCCCTCTTCAAAGTCATAGTTTGCGAATGCGAATTCAATTTCCACGAATTGCATTTGTGGCTAAAGAATAAATATACTGATAAAGAAGATCGAATTCATTTCTGGGAGACACTTTTTCTGTTTTTCTCCTTTCCCAAAACTCATCATTTCCCTAATTTTATCACTTGGTGTCAAGCCAGGTATGATATTGTGTAAAGAACAATGATGACTTAGGATGGAAAAATATTGATCACCATTATTCCTCAGAGTATAAACCAAATGCTAATGATACCTTCATCTCACTCCCTCAGCTATTTCTCACCAACATCTCTCATGGACCTTTACAATAAACTCACCTTCCCATAGAGAGCCCTTATCTTTGAACTTTTTCTGCAAGAAGATGTTGAATTACCCAAGAGAAACCCACCTTATTCATCCTCTATGTTCCCTGAAGCCACTAGACATATCATCTCCCTGCTATCATACCTCCTAGGTTATGAAAATGATCAACTTGTTGATGAATCCATCCTTGGATTCTTTTCCATTTTCAGTAAGGAATATCAACCCGCTTTCATGTATAATTACAACCAGTTCTTGGCTAATAATATACATGAACTATTTATGAATTTTACCACACAAGGAGTGTTCAGATATAGATCAGACATAATCCATTTGATTTTGTTTCAGCAGGGAGATTCATTGCACATTTAGCTTAACAGGCAATATGAGCAAGGAGTGAATCAATCAGTGATTCACTAGACAACTTTAGTTAAAGCAGCATCATCAATGTCAACATTCTCTCAGTTTATAGATTCTTTTGTACATCCAGTTCTTCAATTACTCAATAGCCAGGCAGAGCCCATAATTGGAGAAGAAATTAAGAAAACATTACACCTATACTAACAAACCAAGTCTAGTGAATGGTATCTATACTAGAACTACATTGAAATTAGGATATATGGCAGTGAATTAGCTCCATATAGATTGCCTAAGTATGTGCTAATGAGGATATTCTCACTGGAATACATCAAGCAAATGATAAATATGGATGAAGTCCATTTTGTCTCAAGTAAGAAAAAGTCACAATTCAAACTCAAAGCCAAGGTAGGGACATTCATTTGGAATACTACGTCTGCAAGTACAGAGGCAGACAAATTATTGAAGAGCATGAATCTACAGCCAAGTTTCACATGGCCTTATGATCCTTTTGCTATCATTTCAACCTTGAGAGTTGAATTGAAGGCAACACCTTAACACCATACTCCCAGGCCAGAATTGGAGAATTTTATTCAACCATGAGCAGTGGCTTGATGGGACTCTCTTAGAAGTATATGAAAATATTATAATAAATCCACACAAAAATAATCCAATCACTCAGAGTACTCAACAAAAAAGAGCTAGAGAGGAAACTTAGTCAGCTACATAATTAATTAAAGAGTATTCTATACTACAAATGAAATTGAACACTGGATTTTCAATATCATCAGGGAGAAAGCCACCAGAAATAATTGATCTTAGAGATTTAGAATATGTTTCATCAGCATGGATCACTAATCCCAAACCTCCTTCTACTTGTTCAACTCCTCCTTTAGCTGAACCTATGTATATTATTCAATCAAATGAGATCATCTCAGCAAAAGATACTAATATCTTCTCAATATTTTTGCAAATTAAACATAAGAATGAAAATCTTAAGTCACAAATGTATAGTCAGTTTTGGAAATAGACATCAACCTCTCAGCATATTCTTCTCTATGCCTTTGATAGTGAAAGAGGAAGAATTGAAATGGCATTTTTGCAAGCTCAAATTCCATTTCCCAAATCCACAACAAATTACAAGAAGACCATATTTTCATTTGATGTAAACCAGATACATCCTATTGATCAAATGGATTTTCATAGGCAATCAGGTGAAATTTTATTGTCAACAATGACTACAACTGCCATGTCTCTTTCCAAGCTCAAAATTGCCTTGTCAAATGTGTAGTCACATATTAAGATTGAAAAATTGTCATCTTTTGCTAAAGATAACAAGTTAAAGTATTTTGAAGATATTATTGTTAAACTTTGATATGATCCCTAAGACTATAAAAAAAAATTGAATAAATACTCAAGAATAAGAATATAGAGATAACAACTTTGAAGAAACAGTTGAAATTTCCTTCAACCGAAGATCCACAAAACAAAGAGACGGCTGAAAATGAACAACATGGGGAGGAGATGTTGAAGCTCATTATTGAGAAAAACATACAAATCAAGAAAATGGAAGAGCAAATTGAACAAATTCTCAAGGAAAAGTAGGCAACACAACTTGTTGTGACCTCAGTAATAACAATTCCCATAGCAAGTACAGAGCCGATCTCATTTCCTACTAACATTGATTCATCTTCAACAATAGTTGAAACAGCAAGGTCACCATAGGTGTTACATGCACAAATACAACAAAATGAAAGTTACTCGAGAAGTTCTAAACCCTGGAGTCATAGAAGTTAAACAATGATACCTTGTATGTAGAGGAAATGCAAAAGTCGCACAGGTTAGAACTCAAGGTTAAACAATTAGAGAGTAAGACTCTAATGGCAGACACTTTGGTCCAGACCAAAGAGGACATCTAGTTAGATATTAGCCACTCCATAGAAAATGTATGGCCATCCATACAAATTATTTTTGAGAAGCAAGAACTAATTACTAGATGCAGGACATAAATAGATAATCAAAGGACAACATTAGGCACAAAACCCAAAGAAGTAGCAAGGATGATCAAAGTACTAAACATTAAGAGTAGGCAACAATTACAACAGATAAATATTCTAGATAGGAAAGCTACTATTTTGGATATTAAGAAAGTCTTATTGAAGAATAATCTACTCACTCAGCTGAAAACAAAGTGTGAAGCTTTGAACATTGCAATTAGAAGTTTTCATTCTAAATTCAGCATATTGAATAAGAAAGGTTTACCAGATTTAGTGTCATCAAATGATCAGCTAGTAATTTTGGATGATTAATGTGAAATATTATATACTATTGCAGTAGACAACAATAAATTTGTAGGGATAAAAAGACAAATTATTGGCAAAGAGTTTTTGGAAGCTTTGAGCCCTGACCTCACAACCAAATATGAAGTTGGACATCTTTTTCTCACCAAACCCAATTTTGAAAGATATATTGAAGTTGATGAGATATTTAGAATAATGGTAAATCTGGAGATACCAGGTGAGAAGAGGTGGGATCAATTGTGTGAAACAATTGATTAACTTTCCATCCCAACAAGAAGACAACACAATAGTTTTTGAAGGAACAATCATCAACAACTTCCTACCTAATAGGGACACATCATTCAACAATTTTCTTTTCCTATTTTCTTTCAGGCTATTTTTGTAATTAGTTTAGGATATTTTGTTTACTATCCAAACTATTATAAATAGCTCTCTTCTACAATTTATTAAAGTTGGTACCTTTCCATAAGAAATTTTGTAAAGCATTGATTTACAAGCTTTTTCTAGATCAATGATAATAAAGCAAAGGATTCTAAATTTGATATCATACAGTCTCGTTTTGTTCTATAAGTCTTTCATGTGTTACAATCATTCTTTTAATTCTACATATGCTTAAGTTTTACAGAGATATCATGTGAGAATAAATACGTTACAATTATTCTTAAAATTCCTTCTGAAGTTATTATTATAAAGAGATTGAGGTATTGGACTCTCTGTCTGAAATGCTCCCCCTAATTCATAAAATTTCCAGTATCTTGTGTAATTTTAAGCATATTTTGTTTAAATTTTGAACATTGGTTAAAGGTTTTCCCACTTATGATGATTTATCTTTCTATCTGAAATTTAAAGTAATTATATCTCCTTACTATTCTTTTTTCACATCTTATCAATTTTAAATCATTGTGTGAAGTTAAATAGCAACCCTTTGGTTATTTATTTACTATCTAAAAGGGTTAAATACATCATTCTTATAATTTGATTTATGTATTGGTCCTCCATAAAAACCAAAACACAAAACCCCAAAACAAATATCTTAGATGCTCTGGCATGATCAATTGACCATTATCATCTCAGAGTCTCCCTAGGACAACGATATAAATTATATTCCTTTAAAGGTGACTAAACATCTAGATACGCCAAAATTCTTCACCTGATGACTCCACTGTACAAAACTGGCACCTTTTAAGCACACTAGATTCCATTCTGAATTTGACAAAGCTAACCCTTTGCTAGATCCAGAAAAACTTGTGAGAAGGGTCCATTCCAAGAGAAGACTTAAACCATCTTCTTCTTCTTCATCCCTATAGTCTGAAGATACATTATCATCAGATCCCTTTAGGAACATTCCATCCAATCTAGATTGGACACACTTATCACCTAGGGTTTCAGAACTTTTAGGTAAGGGAGTTGATTTTAAATCAACTTTCCTTATTCACTCACTTGAAACATATCAAGTAACCTCACTACCATTAGAATCACCTAAATCTGAGGCTGAATTGGATGTTCATTTACCTGAATTCAAACCTACAGACTTCATATCCCCCACTACTTAGTCATTCCCTTCTACTTCTAAACAACCTGAAGAAACCTTCTCTGTATACTCAAACACACTCTTTGAAACAAAAGAGGACATTCACTCACAGGTTCAGAAGTTAGTTATTAGGAATCCCTTAAAGTCATTTAGGAGATCTCCTCCTTCTTCACCTCCACACAGATATACACCTTCTTTATCACCATCTTACTATTTTTTTTCACCATCTACCCAAACACGTCATACACCATCTTCTACTATGACATTCCAACCCATTATACAGGCTAGATATGCAACTTTAGTTTTGCCTCAAAACCTCGATGCTTTCCCTCCTGGATATTTAAAACACCTTCCTAGGTATAATGGAGAGACTACTTCCTCAGTTGAGGACCATATTCAAGAATTTCTATATTTTGTAGATAATATGAACATAGAACAAGAAAATGTTTATATGAGGTGGTTTGTCCAATCCCTTGAGGCAAATGTTAGAACCTGGTTTAGGTAGTTACCTGCAAATTCCATTAGGTCGCGGGAGGAGTTAACAATTATATTCAAAAACCAATGGGGTGTGAAGAAAGACCTCTTTAATTTTTGACCGAGTTTGAAGAACTAAAACAAAAATTTGGTGAACCTGTAGCTCATTTTATTAAAAGGTTCAACAAACTTTACCATAAGATGCTTCCTGATTGCAAACCCCCTATAGCAGCAGCCAAGTCTAGGTTTTCAAAACAATTTGAAGATGATTTTGCTATAATGTTAAGAGAAATAACTTCTAGGACTCTAGAAGACATGAAAACCAATGCTATAGAGGTGGAAGCAAATAGGATTGCCTTAGCCACCTTGAAATCTAAAGAGGAAAAGGCCCAAAGAAAGCTAAAATCTAGTCAAGAGGCCTCTACTTCTTCAGAAACTAAAACTGAAGATTCCAAAATTTATGAGATCACTTTACTTCTTAGAAACCTATCTAATAGAATTTCCAAAATTGAAACTCAACCCAGAACAGTTCAACAGACGGTCACTCGACCTAAAAATCAAAATCAAGGTCAATACAAAAGAAATCCACAATTAGAAATTCTTCAAAGACCTAGTAATGATAATCAGGTTCCAAATCCTTCGTTGATCGATGATCAATAGCCTGATGGCAATACCATGACTATCACTGAAGACATTAACAACATGGATACTTCTTCTGGTCATACCATTATTTTTCCTCTTTCACAGAATAAGAAAATTCAAGAAGATCGGGAATTTTTGCAGGTTTCCAAATACCATGACTTCTCTGAATTTCTAATTGCAGAGCTAAACAAAAGATATGATCTTAGACCTAAACCTAGCCCTAGAAGACCTCTTAAGGAACCCCCAACAATTGGAACGCATACCAAATTTTTTGAAACTCAGACAACTACTATTCGACCATTAAATAAGTCAACGGATACAACTCAAATTGATAAAATTGTCTTAACTACATTTAATGTTGAAAAGGAGTTAGAGAGAGTTAAGATCCCTATACCACTTTCATAACTTTCAAAGAACCATGGATATAAAAATCAAGTTTCCAAATGGATTGAAAACACCTTTGTTGATGTTGAAAGTGATGTTATTAGCCTCCAGGATGAAAAACCAGTAGTTATCTTTGGTCCTAGCTTAGATATGGTAGATGAAATAGTACCCCCTTTCTATGTGGCACTAAAGACAAATGAATCCATGTTATACAATTGTATGTTTGATTCTAGAGCATCACATAATCTCATGCCAAAAACCATCATGGATCATTTAAATCTTGATATAACTAGATCCTATCATGATTTGTACACCTTTGATTCCAAGATGGTACCTTGGCTAGGATTGATTAAGGATTTAGTAGTCACTCTTGCCCAAATCCCGGTAAAAATCGTAGTATTAGATATAGTTGTCATTGATATCCCTCCCAAATTTGGAATGCTCCTTTCAAGTTCTTTTTGTGCCAAATTAGGGGGAAATCTTCAGATGGACATGTCTTATGCCACTATTCCGGTTTATGGGGGAGAACAACTTAGGTTGTATAGGGAAGTTAGATTTGTGCACACTGTATGAAAAATAGAACAACCAAAGAACTAGCCCATCTATGTTATTGGTCAAGATTTTAGTTTATTTCAACTCTCTTCAAATAAAATACATGAATCTCAAGTAAAAATTGAAGATGTAGTTGGAAACCCTATATCAAATCAAACTGATGTGTGGAAGCTATTCTTTGATGGCTCTTATACAAAGGATGGAGTAGGGGCTGGGGTAGTATTAATCTCACCAGAAAAAGAAAACATTACACAATCATGTAAACTTGATTTTGAAGTAACCGGAAATGTAGTAGAATATGGGGCTTTCCTTCTAGGACTACAGTTAGCCAAGAGTTTAAAGGTACACAACCTGAGTGTTTTCATTAACTCCAGACTCAATGTGATACAAGTTAGGAATCTTTGCCAAACAAAGAATCCTAGGCTTAAGTCCTATCAAAATGAGATTTGGGATTCCATTGAAAATTCCTTTAATTCCTTCAACAAACTTATGTCCCTAGAAATGAAAACATACATGGAAATTCTTTGGTTTTCTCTATAAGCTCATTTAAAATTCCTAATCAAACACAAATGTTATACAAAATACAGGTCAAATGCAGGCCATCCATGTTAGATAACCAAAAGCATTAGCAGTTGTTTGAGAATGATGAACAACTAAAATCTTTCCTTCAAGTTGTAGGTGAATTTTCTCTTCAGCAAATTGATGAAGATAATCTTGACCTGATTAATCCTCAAGCTAATGATAATCTAGAAGTAAATTCCAAGATTGCAGATCATGACATCATACAATTATCAAACAACTTCATTCCTAAAGGGTTAGATTCTTTAGATAAATTATTCAATTATAATGATGTCCCTTGAAATCCTCCATCCATTTCTCCTGAAGATGATATCGAAGAAATCAACATTGGAACCCAACAACAAGTGAAAAATATAAAAATATCTACATCTTTAGCCCCAGAACTTAAAAATGAATCTTAAGTTACTTAAAAATACAAAGAGGTTTTTACTTGGTCTTATGTTGATCTTAAAACCTATGACACATCCCTCATTGAACATAAGATCCCATTAAAAACTAAAGCTAAACCCTACCAGCAAAAACTCAGAAGAATTAACCCAGTTCTTCTACCAACTATTGAGAAACGTCTTAACAAAATGTTAGATGCACAGATTATTCTTCGACTAAGATATTCTAATTGGATTGCCAACCTAGTACCTATCAGGAAAAATAATGGTGAAATTAGACTATGTGTTGATTTTTGAAACTTAAATAAAGAATCACTAAAGGATAACTATCCATTACCTAAGATGGATTAGTTACCTCAACAAGTTTCTAGAGCTACAGACTTTATATGTTAGATGGTTTTTCTGGTTATAATTATATTATGGTCGACAAGGAGGATAGGGAAAACACTGCCTTCACAACACATTGGGGTACTTTTATGTATACTAGGATTCCTTTTGGTTTGACAAATGTAGGAGCTACATTCCAAAGAGCTATGGATCTAGCTTTTGTAGGCTAGGTAAATAAATTTCTTGTTATTTATCTTGATGATCTTACACTCTTTTCTAATTCTGGTAAAAACATTTAAAGCACTTAATGAAGGTTTTTGAAAGATGTAGGAAATTCGGAAAATCGTTGAATCCAAAGAAGTCTCTATTTTCTATCACAGAAGGGAAATTTCTCGGCCATATCATTTCTAAAAATGGAGTAGTCATTAATCTAAATAGAGTATCAGCCATTCATACATTATCATTACCCAGAAATAAAAAGGAAGTTTAGGATTTCCTTGGTAAAATCAACTTTTTAAGAATATTCATACCCAATTATGTTGAAATTGTCAAAGATATAATTGATATGCTTAAAAAGGGTCATGAGGTTAAATGGATTGTCTCTTCTAGACATGCATTTGATCAAAGAAAGAAAGCTATTTCTGAAGCCCTAACCTTGGCCAGTCCTAATTATACCAAACCATTTAGTATCATTTAATTTTCCTTTGAAACAACCCTTGTTGTTGTTTTACTACAAAAGAATGAAGATTCCCATGAACAACCTATAGCCTTTTTTAGCAAAGTCATGAGAGATGTTGAGCTCAAATATGACATAATTGAGAAACACGCTTATGCCCTAGTCTAGCCTTTGAAATCTTTTAGGATGCATGTTTTACATTCAACCATTATAGCTTATGTCCCCAATAGTGTTGTTAAACTATCCTCACTCAACCAGATACTGACGTGAGGAGAGGTAGATGGACCACTGAAATTTTGGAGTATGACCTAACTATCAAAACCACAAAGCTAGTAAAGGCTCAAGGATTAGCTAAGCTTCTAGCTGAGTCCAACTGTAAAGTGCTAGGTATCAACTCTGTTTTGGAAATACCAGGGGAGAATCCACAAGAACCTTCCCGGCATCCTGAAAAGAAGAATCCACAAGAACCTTCCTAGCATCCTGAAAAGAAGAATCCACAAGAACCTTCTGTTTATGCAAAAGGGGAGAATCCATAAGAACCTTCCCAACATCCTAAAGAAAATAATCTACAAGAACCTTTACCTTCAAATCAAACCATTTCTATACATATTGATGAGAAATTTATGTTATCAAATTGGTATCAAGATATTGTAAATTTATTAATTCATTTTGAATGTCGTGCACAATTTTCCAAAAGTCAATGTAAAACTCTCAAACTGAAAGTAGTCAAATATTGTATCATAAATGAAAATCTGTATTGGAAAGACCCGCTCAATATCTTATTATTATGTTTAAAAAAATCAGAGACTAAAGGGATCATTGACCAGTTTCATGCGGGATTTTGTGGAGGACATTATGCTTGGAGAGAAACAACATATAAGATATTAAGGGCATGATTTTATTGGCCAACATTGTTCTTATTTTTGGCATTATGATACATATGTTGTACTTGATGGAAACCCACTCATCTCAGATGATAAATTATAGTGCAGCAAAGTTCACGCACTTTCATGCAAAGAAAAGCACACACACGTGGGAAATCTTATGGTTGGTTCATGGTATTAGTTTGACAATTTTTTATCCTATGGTTTTGGTCTGTGGTATTGCATCCAAAAGAATTGAACCCAAGTATTGGGTTTGTGGTATTGTTTCTCAATGGTTTTGGTCCATGGTTTTGAGTGAGGCCTAGCCTATAAAAAGGAAAGGAGATCATTTGGCTAAATACAAGAGTTGAAAATCTTAAGAAGAGAAAGATCTGAATTTCTGATAATCGGTTGGTGAGACATAATTGAAGCTGAATCAAGGAGAAACCAGAGCATTATAACTCAGATCTACTGAAGAGTTGGGATCCCTTTGACGCATGAACGAATCTGTGATTTTGACAGTCTGAGGTATGTTTGAGAACTAATAAACTGTCTAAATCTGGAGGTGCGCAGGAGCGGCAACGGCGCAGTGCGGAGGTGCGCAGCACCAGAGAAGAAGCATGTGTGAAGGTGCACAGAACCAGAGAAGAAGCAGGTGTGAAGGTGTGGAGGTGCGTAGTTGAATCGATGGAGCAGGTGCGGAGGTGTGTTGAACAGTAGACAATGCAGGTGCGGAGTTACGCAGAATCGTCACGGTAGAAGTGCAGATATCCGCAGGTTTCATTCGGTGAAGTTGCGGACCTTTCCTGAAATATATTTTAGCTATATTTTATCTGTTTCTATAGAGATCTAGGATTAAATTGGTGTTTGGTTACTGGTGTCATTTTCTGGTTACTGCATTCTGAGAGTTTATTTGTTTAAAGGAGATTGGGTGATGCACACGTACTTGATGTTTTGGATCCAGTTTGAAAATTTATGAAATGTGGTCCCTGGAAGAAAGAGAAGGTAGAAGCCTTCTGTAGGTCAGCACCTACGTACTAGTATCTTAGCTAGTAGAAGAGCTAAGGGGGTTGTAGCTCCCTTCCAGGAGAAGCTGGAAAATGAGAGAGGGTTGTAGCTCTATGCAGGTTGCAGCCTGCGTACTGGCAAAGGACTGCACTAGTACAAAATCATTGTAAAAAGAAGTTTCTAATTGAAAGAAGA
>APFE030878177.1:0-14968 GCA_000404065.3 Pinus taeda
GTAAATGTTATTTATTTATAAAAATTATGGCCAAGACAAAATATTACATTATAGAAGTTTATAAACCAAAATCATTATGATATGGAATCTACAAGTGCAGATAGAAATGTTCCCCTTAGACTAAATGGATGGGTCTAGAATAACAAAAATCAAAGAATATAATGTTTTCCTTAAAGTAATCAAACAATGGGATCAGGCTTATCCGGAATCCGTCGCAAGCTTCATTCTCCTCTCGGCTTGTATGCTCCAATCCTAGCTACGATCACTATAATTAGAACCTGCACATTCAATCAACACAAGCCAAAGATCTACGACAACTATGTAGTATAATCCAATTATTCTATTTAATGGATCAACAATGCATTGAAATATATGATAGTAAACATAACATCACATATAGGAAAACAACGTATTATTTGTATTAATAGAAATGGAGAGAGTTACAACCAAATATAGAAGTTGATCTTGTAGAGACCTCCCTAAATTGACTTTTCCTTCCTTTCCACAAAGCACACATCTATGTCACCCTAATGCATGAAGATAATGACTCTCTTATGTTCAAACCAATTGCATGGGGGCATAATCAATCTCCAAAAGCCCACCCCTAGCTTGTGGATGACAGTAAATATATAGGCGAGGGAGGTATTTTAGGAATTCTTATCCATTTAAGCAATATAGGCTTGAGATCCACTTGAGATAGGAAGATGAGCTCAAAGGATAAGAGGTAAAATCTCCAAGGTAGGATAAAAAGGATTCGATGTTTTTATCCAAGGTAAATGGTTGAAAGAACCTCTAGAAGCTTCTGGAAGAGGAAGCTTCGGGATTATTTTTATTTTTTCCAAATTTATAGAATCAACACACCCCCAACAAGGGAAAATTTGTTGGTGACCAACGCAGGTTCGGAGTGGGTCAACCTGTTGGCGAATGCAGGTCCCTAAAGTGCTAGGGTGCGCTAGGCCTTAAAAGCATGGAAATGAAGTAGTCAAGGGAAAAAATTTAGGGATTCGGGATAGTCATGCTTAGGGATTTATGTACGAATGATGAAAAGGTGTTGAAGGATGTGAATTGATTTGGTTTGAATGCCTATTGACTAGATGTGCCAAAATGACTTGTAACATATTTCCCCTAAAGCACAAATTCAAAAATGACAACTAATGACTAAAGTGATTTACCTTGTGACAAGTTGGGATTAAGAACAACTAGTCAAAATCATCATTTGTTACAATACATTTACATCATGACATATTTGATGAGGGAGACATACACATGCTCAACACATAAGCTAATGTTACATGTATAATGATCACAAAGACATGTCCACTGATGAAAAAGGGTGGACCCAAGACTAGATGATTGCCTATATGATCATAGCCATCATACATTGTGATATTGTATTAATCTTAAAATTGCAGCCTAGATGGATGAAACTAGATCTGAGGTCTTTTATCTCATTCACACAATCGTCCAACGTACGAGTCTAACCATGTGAATTAGTGAGCTAAAGTCGAACATGATAGACACCATCTGATTACCAACCAATGATGTAAGCCATTAAAAAATACGAGAGAAACCATCGTTGGTGTTAATGGCTCTCAAGGTACTGCAGTACAATCCATATGGTGTGAATGAATGAGCTGAAGTTGAACACCACACAAAATATTTCGGTCGAAGACCATTGATGAAAACCTATCTCCGAGAGCGAGGAACTTGTCATTGATGTATGTAAGTACCAAGGTAACAAAGGGATGTTTCTAGGTCAAGTTCCTGGATGATGAGTTGATGTCGACAGGAAGCAACCTGTCGCAAGAGGGCCTTGATGTATCCCCCATCAACGAAACAAAACAAGTATCATGATTTGAGACAGAATGATCAGAATGGTGTTGATATAGAACTAGATCAGGAATGGAAAATATGGAATGAAGGCTTAAAGGTATTGTAGTAGATATTGACTGAATGGTTTCTCTTGAACATATCGACAACATTGAATGAAGTTGGCAACATTGACCCAAAACTAAAAGAAGAGGCTTTGATATGGTATGATAAACCGAAATATAAGAAAATTTTCCAACCCAACAACCAAAAAGATGAAGTGGAAGAGTGTCATGTTCAAGAGTGACTCACTTCCATTAACAAGTGGAGTACCCTGTTTTCCCAATTTCCCCAACCATTTATGGTCAATACCTCTTTATTTTTGACAAGCTTTAGGAGGATAACATATGTTTGATATGTAAGTTCATCCTTTGGATGAATCCCTTCGAGAATGTTTAACAAACCCAGAGAAGGAGTGGTTCAGTCCCGTCATGTTTGATGTTTTTGCAAGTCCAGTGAAGGTGAAACTCGACATCTTTTTCAAGTTTAGAGAGTTTGAAAAAGAGGCGAAAAAAAACTCCAAAGGCTCATTTTCATAGATAATCCCATGAGTTAGAAAAGGAAAAAAATAATACCCCAGGGAACCTCTTAGCTATTGTCGACTAGGGTATTTCTTTATCATAAATAATCTATACCATTCTTGAAAAGGGTTGAACTTATACTGAGTAGACGTCTTTTCATTTACTTTAACAAGTTTGGAAATACAAGTGCTCGACAATATTTTCATGTTTAGGGAGTCTGAAAAGAGCTGAAAGAGGACTCCTCCTAGAGGAACAAGTAGTATAAAGGGTAGCAATAGGTTCTGGTCATGATGGAAGTTCTCAAAACATAGAGAGGTCAAGAGGTTGGCTAATAAGACCACTCATTATAACGGTTCCTCAGGAAAGGTTTAAATAACCAAGTGAAAGTGTATGATCGACCAAGCAGATGGTGAAGATGGAAAGAGAAAACCAAGGCTCATCTGGCAAAAAATAGTCTATAAAAAATGACAATAACGAGAGATAGGATGAGAATGATTTCATTTTTACACAATCTTGAAACCTGGGAAACTATGCTCGAAATTAGTTTCATTTTTAGACAAGCTTGAAACGGAGAAAAACTATGCTTGAAATAAGTTTTCATGCCACCAATGTAATGACTTAATTAGAGGTACATGTCTCCTAAGCTTCATTTCATGCACCTAAGCAAACTATTGGTTACTAACAGGTGGATGGAATAAAGGTTCATTTACGAGATCAAGTGAAAGACTCGAATGGGAATTTACGAGTTCTATTCAAAGACTCAAATTGGAAAGGGATCCGTTTCATTTTTTAATGAGCTTGACATAAGGAAAGAACTTCGTTTATAGACTTTGTTTCATTTTTTACTGCACTTGACACAAGAAAAGGAACTCTGCTCATGGTAGCTTGTTTCATTTTTTACGAGCTTGAGACAAGAAAAGGAACTCTGCTCCAGGAACCTTGATCATTACCTGCAAAATACCATGGATTCCAAGAGGTTCTCATTAGATGGGAGATTGATCTGGAAGGGATATATATCAAGGGATCCAATGTAAAGATCAGGCTCCAATTTCCCCAGCAAATGATTCACCATATCACTTACTAGATCTAGGTTGTAAAAAGTTGCATAGATAGTGAAAGGCTCATATTCATTAGTATGTACGTGAATGGAATGAGTTTCCACATAATTAACATGTGGTGGGGAAGATACCACTTTCATAAAAGGGCCATTTAGGTATGTTGGTTGCCTGGGATTCATTAGGGCCAACGAATGAAAGATGGTCAATTGTCACAATTATTCCTTCATGCAGGAAACACATCGCACGAAAGGGTGAAGCCCATAGCATAAACATAATCATGCCCAAGGAGTAAATTAAAATCCAAAGGGACTTAGTCTATGATCACATCGATATGTTGGAAAACGTAACTAGGTTCAGTCTTCATTAATATACTTGAGTCATCATGAAATGTACTTGTCAAAAGAATAAAGAAAATAATTTTTATTATTGTATCAATGACTTATTAAAGCACAAGTTTCATTCTCAGGTCATCATTATATTAGTCAAAGTCCCCATTTTGGACTCCTAGGATTAATGTTGAATTTGTAGAGTCATTGTACATTCAAAGAGACCCTTCTTGGGCTTTTGAATCATGCAAAATGGTTTACTATTGAGTCAAATATAATTTATGTATCCTCCACACCATGTCAACCTAGAAGAGATCAAGTCCGCCTAAGGACCCTAATTCAACCTCACTTGAAGCCTATAAATAGAAGCAAGTCAAATTCATTTAGATAATCTCATCACAAGCAAGTTTGATATCTCTAAGGAATCTATAGAAGTGTGAAGTAGGTATAAGGAAGCAAAAGGAAGTGCAAGTTGGGTGGAGTCTAAGGAGAAGAATAATATCAAACTTTGGGTGCCTCTCTCTCTCTATAGCATGCCCTAATTTGGAAGATTGAAGTCTTCCAAGTTTTCTTGCTGCTTGATGCTGGAAGCTGTTGCATTGTTGAAGTCGCTGGGAAGGAAGTGTTGTTGGAAAGAGGTCAAAGATCTAGAAGGCTGACTTGGTGTGGAGGGAAGGTTTGGTCTTTGTTTAGGGTGAAGAGTCTCAAAAAAAACTATTGAAAGGAAGAGAATTTTTTATTGGGTTTTCCCCTCGAGGGGGGTTTTTCCCTAGCATAGTGCCTACATTTTGTGTCTCTTGTTTTTTGATATTCATACACATAATATGGTAATTTATTGATGATAAGATAATAAAGAAATACACGAAGCCAACACAACTCTCAAGTAATTATCAAGTAAGGAGAATCAAACCCTAATCTATTTACATTGATTTTCCAACATGGTATCAGAGCTAAGGTAAGGAAAAGTCGAAGATCACTTTGTTGGCATGAATTTTGCCTCTTTGATGAAATACATAAGAATGGGAATAAACACTGTTGGAAGCTAGGTCAAGAAGGTCATCTACTACTTTTTCAACAAGGTCAAAAGTCAAGGATTCTTGGTTGCGCCTACAGGTTCTCTTAATGATGACAATGCATGGATCATTGATAGTGGAACATCAAGACACATGACAAGAGAAAGTAAATAACTTCATACACTATCAAAGGAGATATATTCTTATACAGTGGAATTGGGTGACAACAAAAGCTATGCTATTAGAGGCTTGGCATCAACATCGTTGAAGCTGGAAAATGGATCGAAACTGCACCTCAACAACATTCTGTATGTTCTAGGTTTGAACAAGAATTTTATTTCTATTTATTTTCTAGAAGATAAAGGGGAAATAATTGCTTTTGTTGATGGAAAAGTATTGGTTTGGGAAAAGGCTTTAGAATTGATAAAGCTAGCGTTATTGAAGTTTGTGAAGGAAGCATTTATAGAGTCATTACACCACCTCCTTAAGATTTGGTTCATATGGAAATAAGTCCCATTGATATATGGCATAAGAGGTTTGGCCATCTACATTAGAAGTTCATCCCTACTCTTAATAAATTTGTTCATGGTATTCCCAATATGAAGTTAGATCATGAAGGTGTGTGCAAGGGATGCTCTTTGGGAAAAAATACAAGAAATCCATTTTCGAATAGTGAAACTAGGTCTAAAGAGATATTAGACCTCATCCATTTTGATGTGTGTGGGCCCATGTTTGAAAAATCACTTGGAGGTCATCTCTATTATGTTACATTCATTAATGACCATTCTAGAAAGACATGGCTCTACCTACTCAAAAACAAAGATGAAGTATTTAATAATCTCAAGGAGTTTAGGTTTGAAGTGGAAACCCTAATTGAAAGAAAGATAAAATATTTAAGGTCTGACAATGGTGGGGAATACACTTTTAAGGAATTGATTGCATGTTGTAAGGAAACAAGCATTAAGAGGGAACTCAGTGTTGCCTACTATATCGAACAAAATGGATTGGCTGAAAGGAATATTAGGTCAATTGAAGAAGGTATTCGAACTATGCTCCTTGATCAAGACCTACCAAAATTCTTTTGGGGAGAAGTAGCAACGATAACTGTGTATATTCAAAATAGTATTCCTCATAAAAGTCTTGATAATACAATACTCGAAGAAGTATTCACAGGAAAGAAGCTGAGTGTGGATCACCTCTAAATCTCTAGAAGTCTAGCATATATCCTTGTTCCAAAGGGCAAGCAAAAGAAGTTGGACTCTACAAGTATCAAGGGAATATTCGTTGGATATAGTCTCTCCTCAAAAACATATAGAATCTACATCAAGGAAGGAAGACACATTGTAGTAAGAAGGGATGTCATATTTCATGAAAATCAAGAATACAAGAAATCAAAGGATATTCCTATTGGTTTTGATGATGAAAAAGTTCACATATTTGAGGAAGAATAAGTTCATAATGAAGGCCCTACTACAAATCTGGAAGAAGAAGTACCAAGTGAGCCTATTCAATCGGTGGTCATCCCAACCACAAGGAAAAGACCTAATTGGTTAAAATATACATGAGAAGATGCTAAAGGACATAAAGCTTTGAAAGGAACCTTCAGGTAAAGTAAGAGACCAAAGAGATATTATGGTCATGCTGCACATATGAAAAAGTTAATTGAAGCTGAACCATCTACATTCAAGGAAGCTGCTCATCAAGAGGTTTGGAAGAAAGCAACGCGGGAAGAATGGTAATCCATCATGAAGAATGGGGTTTGGGAAATCATTCCTAGACCTAGTGACAAATCGATTGTCACCTCCAAATGGATCTATAAGATCAATCATGTTGTTGATGGAATTATAGACAAGTGCAAAGCGAGATTCGTTGCAAGGGGTTTCTCTCAAAAGGAAGGCATTGATTATGAAGAAACCTTTGCACCCATAGCAAGGTACACTACCATTAGATATTTGGTTTCACTATCTACTACAATGGTTTGGAATATCCATCAAATGGATGTGAAGACCACATTTATGAAAGGGACCCTTGCTGATGAAGTGTATATCAAACAACTTAAAGGATTTGAAATTAATAGCAGGGACTCTCATGTTTGCATACTTAAGAAGGCCCTATATGGTTTGAAGCAAGCACTTAGGGCATGGTATGCAAGGATGGATGCATATCTACCTAGAAATAGGTTCGTAAATAGTTTTGCTGATAAAAATCTCTACATCAAGGTCATGAAAAATGATCTCATCATTATTCTACTATATGTAGATGATCTATTCATCATAGGTGCAGAGTGAAGAATTCAAGAATGCAAGAAGATGTTGGCAGCTGAATTTGAAATGAAGGATCTAGGAGTAATGCACTATTACATGGGTGTAGAAGTATGGCAAAGACCTAGGAAGATATATTTGGGGAAAGGAAAGTACATCATCAAATTTTTGCATAAATTGGGGATAATGGATTCTAAGGTGATGATTACTCCTATGATCACCAATCTTAATAAATTGAGGGAATCTGACTCTAGTCTTGTGGATCCTACCTCCTATCGACAATTGGTGGGTTCCTTAATGTATATGGTAAATAATAGGCCAGATATATGTTTTGCAGTAAACATCCTTAGCATATTTCAGTTGGAGCCTCGTCATGATCATTGGATAGTTGCCAAAAATATATTGAGGCATCTTCATGGCACTATATATCACTACCTAAAGTATGATAGCAAGGAAGTCAAGCTAATTGGCTACACACTCTCTAACTGGGGTGGCAATGAGATCGATGGAAGGAGAACTACAAGAGGATATTTTAGTCTGGGTGCTGCTATCATCTCATGGATGAGTAGGAAGCAAGATCTTGTTGCTTTAAGTAGTGTTGTGGAAGAATATGTCATTGAAGTAGGAAAATAGTCTATTTGGTTAAGGAATCTTCTGGCTTATTTGTTTGAGAAGTATCTAGATCCTACTGTCATTAATTGTGACAATCAAAGTTGTATCAACATGTTCGGAGATCCTGTGTTTCATGCTAGAATGAAACATATCAGCAATAAGTTCCAGTTTATTAGGAACCTGGTGCAGGATGGGATTGTGAATTTAAAGTATGTCTCGACAGATGAACAAGTATTAGACATACTAAAAAAGGCTCTTCCTAATAAGAAGTTTGAATATACGAGGAACCTTCTTGGTTTAGTAGATATTGTTGATTGTATTGATGATAAGAAAATGGAAGGGATTTATTGATTCTTTGCGAGTGAAGCATTCCCTGGGAGGACATCTGGCCGACACTTTGTGTTGATGTCTAGGTCCCAAAGTAGGGAAGGTGGCATGGGTCATAGAGCTCTGACTATGGATACACACCTAGGTCCCTGGGTTGGTGGTTAGCAAGTAAACCTGATGGTACCTAGAGAGGCTGAAAGCTTGAATCCACCTTATTCCCACATGGATAGATTTCCCATGTCAAGAATATAATCTATGGCATTGCAGTGCCTAAAACATTGAGAGACCAATGGATAGATTTCCCTGGTCAGGAATCTAATCCATGGCATTGCAGTGCCTAAAATTTTGAGAGACCAAAGGATAGATTGCCTTGGTCAGGAATCTAGTCCACGGAATTCTGGTGCATATAGTTCTTCATGGTTCATATATTTGAGATCTTCCTTGTACTTGTATATGATGAATACCTCCTTAGTTAAGAGGGAGTGTTGGAAAATGTAACTAGGATCGGTCTTCATTAATATATTTGAGTCATCATGAAATGTAGTTGTCAAAATAATAAAGAAAAGAATTTTTATTATTGTATCAATGAATTATTAAAGCATGGGCTTCATGCTCGGGTCATCATTATTTTAGTCAAAGTCCCCATTGTGGATTCCTAGGATTAATTTTGAGTTTATAGAGCCATTGTACCTTCAAAGAGGCCCTTCGTGGGCTTTTGAATCATGTAAAAAGGTTTACTATTGAGTCAAATATAACTTTTGTATCCTCCACACCAAGTCAACTTAAGGACCCTAATTTGACGTCACTTGAAGGCTATAAATAGAAGCAAGTTGAATTCATTTGGAGCATCTCATTTAAAGCAAGTTCAATATCTCTAAGGAAGTTATAGAAGTGTGAAGTAGGTCTAAGGAAGCAAAAGGAATTGCGAGTTGGGTGGAGCCTAAGGAGAAGAAGAAAATCAAACTTTTGGTGCCTCTCTCTCTCTATTTTGTGCCCTAGTTTGGGATATCAAAGTCTTCCAAGTTTTCTTGTTGCCTGATGCTAGAAGCTGCTACATTGTCGAAGTTGCTGGGAAGGAAGTGTTGCTAGGAAGAGGTCGAAGATTAGGAAGGTTGACTTGGTTTGGAGGGAAGGTTTGGTCTTTGTCTAGGGTGAAGAGTCTCAAAGAAATCTATTGAAAGGAAGAGAATTTTTTACTGGGTTTTCCCCTCAAGGGGGCTTTTTCCCTAGCATAGTGCCTACATTTTGTGTCTCTTGTTTTGTGATATTCATACACACATAATATGGTAATTGATTGATGATAAGATAATAAAGAAGTAAAAGAAGCCAACATAACTCACAAGTAATTATCAAGTAAGGAGAATCAAACTCTAATCTATTTTCATTGATTTCCCAACACGATATAGACATTCGTTCCTCCCAAAATAATAGGAAACTGAGGAAGGATACTCAATGGTTGACTGGTTCCTTTGTTAAAAGCCAATAGATTCTAGGTAACGACATAAGATGTGGAGAACCTAAAGCTTGCCAATAAATTGAGGATAAAATACTAACAAAATCACCTTCATCTATGACTATTTCAGGTACAACCATATTATAATCATGTACTATGATTTGAAAGGGCATATAAGGAGGAAGATGATATCATGTCATTTGAATCCAACCAAAGGAAGTGACCGTATTACTTAGAGGGAGTTCCATGGGAATGGGAGTACTACCCCCTTGTGCTATGGGAATGGGAGAACTACTCCCTTGTATTGTGGGAATGAGAGGATTGTCCCCCTATGTCATTAGGATGGGAGCATTGCCCCCCAATTCATTGGAATTTGAAGAAAGGAGAAGTACCTAAGTGGTATGAACTTCACTCTCTATGGGAAAGGTATGATCAACTGAAGGTGGAATTGAGTCAACCAATTTCTCAACGAATGGTTGGTTGGGAACAAACTCATGGGATTCACATTCAGAGAGAGTGAGATTGATTGGAGACAAATTCTAATCAATCACTTCATCAACATTTTGATCAATCATTTCATTAACTAGTGGAGGATTGGGAGAAAGTTTTTGTTAACCATCCAGCAGACGAGGCTGAGAAGCCGTAAGGTTTTCCAAAACTCTTAAGGCTTCATCCATATAAGGAAAAGGGTAAATAATATGATTCCCTTCACATAACCTACATGGAAATTTGACTTTACCCTTTTTCCCATGAACCTTACTATCACTAGTTGAGGGTTTATCACCAACATGATTTCCAGAAGCTGGCGACAAAGGCCGATATGCGCATGTGGACCACACTTCTAATACTTGTGGAATACCAGGGAAATATCTAAGAAGGTGGTCGCCCTTACCTAATTTTCAAGGGAATTTAACTTTGTGGGGTTTATTGGAAGGTATCTCCATACTGTTGCATGGGTAGAAATGGTTGCTTGGTTGCCCCCCTTCTTATTTTTCTTCTTCTTCTTTGCTTCCTGGTTATTAGAATCAAGAATTTCACTAGGCGAGGAGGAAGAAAGGGATGAAGAAACAACATGTGAAGAAGGAAAAGGGTCAACTTTAGGATCAAATTGAAGTTGATGTTGTTCAGGTGGAGGAGAACCTAGTTGAGAAGAAGTTTGGACATTCAAAACCAAGAAGGCCAAAAGTAACCAAACTAGTAAACCAATGGTAAATCTGAGAAGGGATAACGTTGCCACATAAGGAGCACCAATATTCCCAAAAGGAAGAAAAGGACCAAGATTCCCATGAAAGGAGTTTCCTTAATGGGTAGACCCTGAAACTATTTCCATTAGTCTCAACCTGAGATCCATTAAGGAGATATTCCATTGTGTGGATGTTGTTACACAATCAATTAATTGATTTTATAAATTAACAAAAAATAAATCAAAATGGGGGTAACTAGGCATAAAGGTTTACAAAGAAATTGTGAACTACAACATACAATATTGGAGAACCAAGGATTTATGTACGAGCATGAAATATCCTTCAATGTTATGTTTGGTGTATCATTGTATACAAGGCGACCGACTCGGTTACCTATTGTGAGGATAACAAACTATGGTGGACTTCCAAAATATACTTGACGATATGTGGAAGTGCAGTATGTGGTAGTGTTGTTTGATGCATAACCATTCTATGAGAGTGTTCCCATATAATTATCATGTGTGGAGCGCCATCCGGTATACCCAAAGGTACATGAATAACATTTGATGCACTTACATACGTGAAATGGGATATCACCCCCAAAATGTAATGCTGAATAAAAATGATAGCTCCTACATTTAAAGATGCCAGAACACGTCTCTATCCTAGACCTCTAGATGTTTGCGTTAATGTTACAAATTCTCCATAGGTTAATTGATGTGAATTTTACAGTTTAGATTGAATTAGATTTTAGTTTCAAGGCTCAAAACTTGATGTCACTTGAACACACCTATGATGAAACTAATATGACAAAAATAAATCTTTTCATTTTCCTTTTAAAAATGAAATGCCTAACTAAGTAGGGGAAGAAGAAATCAATTAAAAATGCAACAAACAAATGATGCAACAATTGATCTCCTCAACTTCACTATTCCAATCAAAATCAAAGCCTTATATGCAATGCATGATGCATATTATTTTTCTTTTGGATTCCACTAATTTTCAGATGAAAACTAAGATATTTTCCTAATCACTGATAAAAGAAACTATTAAGAACGATGACTAGAACACTACTTCCCTCAAGCAATCCAACAATCAAGAAATTCAATTTTCTAATGACAAGAACAAAGAAAAATCCAAACAAATTCTTATCAAAGGCGCTCAAAACCAAAAGAAAACAAGATGGAGGCTTCTAAGAGACCAAGACAAACTTAGGGACACAAGGAGGACCAACTGGACCAAAGTTAATCAGAAAGAAAATCAAAAAAAGATATTTTTTTTGCATCAAACAAGGGTTAGCGCAGGTATTGAAAAGGATAAGGTGCATTGCAACGTAGGTGCAGAGAAGGCTAGGGTGCACTGCAATGCATTGTCTCCAAACTAGGGAGTGCACTGATCAAGGTAAACCAAGTTACGACATTAAAAAATGCAACTAAATCTTAATGAAAAGCTCTTCCTAGGTATATTCAGGATTGAGTAAGAAAATTGAGGTATAAACAAGAGGGAAAACAAGTACTAAGGGAAAATAAACCACCAAGGTAATGAATCAATCCCTAGTGGAGTCGCCATTTTTTTATACGGAATCTATGACTGCGGACATAAGTGTCTTCCCTAAACTTGGTGGATGGGTCCAGAACAATAGAAAGAAAAAAGTATAATGTTTTCCTTAAAGTAATAGAACAATGGATGAGGCTTACCTGGAATCTGTCGCAAGCTTCACTCTCCTCTTGGCTAGTATGCTCCAATCCTAGCTCTGATCGCTATAATTAGAACTTGCACATTCAATCAAGACAAGCAAAATATCTATGACATCTATGTAACATAATCCAATTATTCTATTCAATGGATTAGAAAGGCATCGAAATACATGATAATAAACATAACATCACATATAGGAAACCAATGTACTCTTTGTATTAATAGAAATGGAGAGAGTTACAACCAAATATAGAAGTTGATCTTGTAGAGAGCTCCCCAAATTGACTTGTCCTTCCTTTCCACAAAGAACACCTGTATGTCACCCTAATGCATGAATATAATGAGTCTCTTATGTTCAAACCATGAGCACGAGGCCATACTCAATCTCCAAAATCCCACCCCTAACCTGTGGATGGCAGTAAATATATAGGTGAGGGAGGTAGTTTAGGAATTCTTATCCTTTTACTAGTCTAGGATTGAGATCCACTTGAGATAGGAGGATGAGCTCAAGGGATAACAGGTGAAATATCCAAGGTAGCATCAAATAGGATTAAAAGTTCTTATCTAAGGTAAATGGTTAAAACAACCTCTTGAAGCTTTTGGAAGAGGAAGCTTCGAGATTCTTTTTATTTTTCTTGAATTTCTAGAATCAACACACCCCTAGCAAGGGATAGCATGTTGGTGATCAACGTAGGTCCAGAGACTGCTAGTGAACATAGGTCCCTAAAGAGCCAAGGTGCATTGGGACTTAAAAGAATGGAAATGAAGAAGTAAAGAGAATAAATTCAGAGATTTGGGTGAGTCATGCTTAGGGCTTTGTGGAAGAATGATGACAAAGTGTTGAAGGATGTGAATTGATCCGGTTTGAAGGCCTGTTGACCATATGTGACAAAATTTCTTATAACAATCAGTAACTATGCTTGCCCAACTGATACATTGAGACATGAAAACATGAAGAGAATGAGTTATCAATTCAAAGAGAGACAAAATTATAAAAGATTTAATGGCATAGGGTTGTTGATATTGGACATACATGAAATTTAGTAAGAGGAGTCTCTATCATTTATAATTGCAATGAAAAAATAGAAGACCAAATTGAGGTTACTTGGATTCTGGTAGCGTTGACTAATTAAGCATAGATGTGGAGTCATCCTTGAGAAGTTGTGGTGGCCCAGGTGTAATTGGAGGACCAGAGAGGGGAGGGATTATCAAAGAAGAAAGCACCATAAAAGAGGGATCTTCAACCATCAAGCCAGATAGAGGAATAGAATTGTCATTCACCATTTTAAGCACCATTCTTTCTAATATTTATCAATGTGTTGTTTCAAATGCAGGTGTGTTGAGACCTAAATTTCCACATTGAGTTGTCTTGCACCTTTTGCTTCTTCTAAAGCTATAAGTCATTGAGTAAGGGTTGTAATTTTGGAATCAAGTTCTTGGATAGAGTCACCATGTAGTCGCAGGTGGGAGTAGGCCTATCAAATATGATTGTAATCCCTCAATGCCACACAAAGAAGCATTGGAAACACTTGTAACCTAGTAGTTTCAGAGGATAGAATAGATAAGGTTGGATGGACAAAGGCACTGAATGCAAAATTATCAACTTGCATGACTATGGCATAGGGCTAAAAGATGAGGTAAAATGATATCCCACTTGAATTGCATGCAACAAAGAAGAGATAAATAACTACTAATGGGGAGGAAAGAGATATTGTTATAAGTGCTAAGGAGGTTGAGTGGGATGGTGGGATCTGCCTCGAGTGTGAATTTAAAATCATCTGCCATCTTTCATTCTATTCTTGATGGGTTTCACATGTGGTTCACACAATCAAGGAAACGTTATAATGCCACATTGGCCATTGTAACTAAAGGTCCCTTTTGCACCTAGGTGAATGATCCCATTTGCTTGAGAGTCAACCAAACTATTGTTATTTATTTGGATATGGAACTAGTTAATGTGGCACCCCATCAAGAATAATAAATTTGTGTTTATGGAGAGAATAACTTTCAATTGGAGGTCCTTGGCATGTTCCCTTTTTTGCATCCGACAGATGAGGATTAGGGAATCTCAAAATACAATGAGATGATGAGAATGATAAGAACGAGAGATGAGAATACTTTGATATAAATCTTAAGGCTCGACCATATTATTGTTCATAGCCACTAACTTCAACTAAAAATTTACCGTCTAGAGTTTCCCTAGAACAAAACAAATTCCCCTACTTACTTTCCGGAATAATTTTTATAAAAAATAAAATTAGCAATTCATTCTTTTAAATGGTGTTTCAAAAACAAAAAATAGAAACAATTTCAATAATTCCTATCACAAAATTTTTAATAGCATACAACCAACAACAATTTAATATAGAAAATAATAATTCAATTCCTCATTAACAACTCCAACCTTTTTTTATCCTCCTAAGATTATTTTTTGTTGTTTCGATGAGAAAGAAAAATATCATTTTTAAGTGATATCATTTCTCATAGCATCCTTTACTACATACACTTTTATGTCCCTCGTCTTTCATATATAAGTTATTACAATTACCAAGACAATTATTTTCCCTTAGCACTGTGTGGATGAAAGGGTGAAAATATGAATGGCCTTTCTCTTTTAATCATACTTTTATCCCCTTTACTAACCCC
>APFE030878180.1:0-52419 GCA_000404065.3 Pinus taeda
GACGCGATGGTTTTCGGTCCATGGTTTTGGACGCGATGGTTTTCGGTCCATGGTATTGGATGCTTCGGCATGTATAAATATGTATTGTAACATTGAAAGGAATATAATGAAAAAAAATCAAGTTGGTAGTCCCGGTTTTGGGATCCAGTGGGAAATCTCTGTGTATATGTGTTTTATGTGTTATGCACTCGCATTTTTATTTTTTCTTGTGATTTAGAATTCGTATGCAGGTAATTTCTGTACGGGGTTAAAAACTACAATTTAGCGGGGTACTCCTCTATTTGGTGGTTCTGTCAAATTTAACCATAACCAAACCTTCCACCAGATTTATCCAAGCTCTGTTGAATTTCACTGTTAGTTTGGATGGACTACTAATTTGGTGATGCTCCAAATTTGTTTGGTGCCAACTAAACCTTGTTTTTTTCCAAGTTTGACTAGAAATTTGACTAGCCATAACTTTCACATACGAACTCGGATTGAGGCGTCATTTGCGTCGTTGGATTCCTTGAGGCAAGATATTCGACTTGGTTCTAGTTTCATTAAGTTTTAAATACTTTTATTATTAGGCCTTTTAGGATCCTCCTAGATCATTCCTCCCCAATGAGCATCTTTTGGTCTTCCAAAAGTATAAAGAGGAACTGCAAGTTGATGTGCTCGCTAATTTCTTGATCTGCATAACAAATGTCTTTGATAGGCCACACTTTTCCTCTCCTTCACCTTTGTACTTTAGAGCTAGAATGATGAAGTTGACACCTCTATCCATATGCAAATATATAGATACCAATGCATGTCTCATAACTTGCAAGATTCCAAGCAAGTGCTTACATGCCAAGAGTTTATAAAACACTCATGGTCAAGTTTTACAATAGAACCCATACCCTTTTCTATCTAACTAAAGACCAAAATCATTATGTTTCATTCATAAGTGATGTTATACACTTCATCACTTTTACAAGTTTTTCCCTTCTATCGGGTCTTTAAAAAACAACATTTGATTTACAATGGTGGCCATACTCAAATACTTAAAAAGGCTACGCATCTCTTACCTAACCAGGCTAATGGGATTTCTTCATGTAGATGGCTTCCTTGTTCAACTGGTTCATCAGATGGTTCCTTCATGGGTGCTTTCATTTGCTCCTGATCCTTGTTTGGGTGTAGCTCTTGCTGGAGCTTCCAACATGTGGATTTATGATGTCACACTTGTTGCAATGGTTTTTCTTCCTCCAAACTTTCTTAACCTTCTTTTGTGTCTCCTTCCCGATAAACATATCCTTCCTCAAATAGTTCTATCTGGTGTGACTTTGGCGAGGTGAACTTTAATTAGTTGTTCCTTTGAAATGCTCACTATCATTGGTAGGTTGTGATGTGCTCTAAGAATCCTTCACTGACTCAAACTTGTCACTTGAAGAATATTCTATCTCTGTGGGTTTGGAGTGTCTTACTTCAGCTCCTTTTATGACATAGCCCAATCTTGTATATTGATGTAGTTCTAGCACTTTGATGGGATTCACAATTCCATGGCCATTAACTTCTAGGCCCTTTCCTCCATATCACATCTTCTTCATTAAATCTGAACCAATTCCTGTAGTGTGCTTCTCAAATGCGCCAAAATCATCATCATAATGAGAACATGAAATCAAAGAATCATTGACATTATTTACCTCAGTTGTCGATTCTGAAGTGGGTGATGATGGCTTCACTAAGCCTTCACTGCACTTCAACTTTTCAAAGGCCTCTTCTGTGGCTTGTAATTGAAGTTGCAATCCCTACTTCTCCTCTTTTGCTTCTTGTTGTAGTCTTCTTAGTTCAACATTTTTTTCTCGAATGCTCTGGTTGATCTCCTCAAGTTCTTGAAGCCATACATTCTTTGATGTTCTACCCATCATTAATCCAACACCTGCAATCCCAATAGTTGTGATCTTCATCTCATCAATTGAATAAGAACCCAGGTCATGTTGCATTATAGCAATATTTTTTTGCTTCCCTTTTCTACCATACTTACTAGGTTTCAATTATCAGTGTAGTTTCCAACAATGCTCCTCATCATCACCTTATTTCTTGAAATGAGCATAAAAGTACTTTTCTTAATTTTTCTTTGTTATTGTTGTTTTATTTGCATGGTCATCTTGTTCATGCTTCCCCTGTTTTCAAGATGAATAACATTCTCACTAGCTTCATCAAGGGTAGTTGGATCAAACAAAAATAATGAATGCCGAAGATAATTGTGTAAAGCACCAATATATTTCATCAAAGTATCAAGTGAGTCTAAAGTAATGTTTAATGTCAATGCTTGCTTCCTAAAATCCTCTGTAAAACTTTGAACATTCTGACCTTTTCCTTGTCTCAAAATTTTCCATTCCATCATGGCTTTTAGCTGGTAACCCAAAGGATAAAATTTCCCACTTAATGTACAAACAAAATCAAACCATGAACAAAGGAGTTTACCATTATGCTGACTACCTTTCTAAATCTTACTCTCCCACCAGACAAGAGTTGTGCCTCCTAGCTGAAGAGATGTTAACTGAATCTTCATCTAGTCCTCTTCGATTTATTGTATATGACCATACACTTTGATTTATCTAATCCAATTATTTAATTTTTTTGCATTAACTTCTCATTAAACATGGGCAAATCAAATTTCACATTTAACTTAAAATGGATTTTTATAAGCATCTTTATGATTACTATTGAATGATGAGAAGAAGAATAAGAAGAAGAATATTCACTAGAAGATGGATATGGAGGTTCAAGAGGTTCTCCTCCATTTACTTGATTTACCAAAGCATTGTCCTTTGCTTTCTCTTTATTCTTATTTTCCTTCTTCACTATTCTCTTCTCATAATCTGCAAACAATGTATCTACCATGTCTACCATCCTATACAAAGATTTGTCATTCTTGGTGTGAACATCACCATTCTCCATTTTCCTTCTTTGTATTGCACGTCCAATCTCAAGGTCATAAGACTTTAGTTTTCCTTCACCCTCTTTGAGTTTGGTCGTGGTTATCATCCACACTCACAATTCACATAAGCAAGAAGATTGTTTTGAGATCAACATGATCCAGGATCTTTTCTTCAGTGAAGTTAGTATAATTTCATAAACGATCATGTAAAACCATAAATGCAAACACTTAAATAAGAAGCAACATAAAAGGATACCATAAATACAATGCACCAAATGTTTGATAACGGAGTTCACCCAACGTGGGCTACTTCTTCGGGACCAACTTCAAAGTGGAGAGGCCTCTTGATTCATCTCAACAAAAATAAAGAGAAGTACATGGAAAAATACATCATTATACCTCCAATTTTGGGAGCGACCTGAAAATGGGTTGCTCAATCCCTAAATATGGTTGTACCAGTGAAACCATTGTGAAATTTTGAGTAAAATGAGTATAAACTCAGTTGGGTTATGCACTATCAAAGCTTGACCCCCATGAAATCTTCAAGATTCCACAACAAAATCTTTTGGGGATATTCTTGAGAATATTCTCTTGAAAGACATGCCTATGCAAGGTTCCACCTCTTGGTTCTCTCCACTCTGTGTTCCATCGGCCCTCCTCTTCCCACACTTGGTTTCTTGTCGAATGAAATGAGTTAGGTTTAAAAGGTTGGGCGCTGACAGATATAACAAAGCCCACCTAACTAGAATATCGACTAGCCCGTTACAATTAAGGCATTGGTTGGGAGGGGGTTTATATATTTAACTGGCATTGTTACAACAATAATTGTTAACACATATATATGTTTAAACATTTTGTTAAATTGTCGAAATTGTCCGCTATCCAAACTTTGACTTTTCCATGCATCGGTTGGGGGGCCATTTGGCTTTCATCTGGGTGCCACGTGGTACCATTTGATTGGGCCACATGGCAAAATTTGATTTTGCCACATGTGTTACAGATCCATTGGGCACATCACTCCCATCATTCAGATCAGTACCATTAGGGCTCATCAAACCCTAATTCAGTTGCTACATGCCCTAGACAAGTCACCATTTTGAATGCCTCCTTCCCTGAGAGTTTCTTGGCCTAAAGCCCTCCAAAGTTGCCTCCTTGAGGGACCAGCGCAGCCTTGGATAGGGGTAAGTGCGCTTCAGTGCAAGTAGGCCCATGTCAAGGTGCTTTTCAAAGCACCTAGGCCCACTTTGAACTACGTTGGGCAAGATTGAGCGAAATTCACATAGAGTTCTAGGAATATTCTTATCCTTCAGAGCCATCTAGAGGATTCCCACACTTATGACCTCCTATGAGCTCGAAAATGGATGAGGATTGAGTTAAGTAACCTCCTACCCTCTCATCCCTTCCTCCATGGAAACTAACTCTAAGTATGGAAGGTCATTCAATACCCTCATTTATGACAAAACCTCCTCCATCTACCTATAAATTGAGCACTCATCTAAGTGATCAGGGGCTAGACTTTGAGAATTTGTAAGGAGATACTGTTGAAGTGAGAATTGAGATTGTAAGTGAGTAGTGTTATGATGCCAGACTGTTGTGCTATTGATGCGATGTTGGTTGGAACCCAAGCTCGAAGAGTGACAATGGATCGGACTTCATGGTTGTAATTCTTCCTTCTACTTAATAAATCTGTTTACACATTTTTTACATATGCTTATCTTGATATATGATGTTTATATGTGTGAATGTATCTGATTCCATTTACTTATATTCGATAGATCTATTGCTTTGATTGGTTCTTTGTCTTTTGTTTATGCTTGCAGGTACTTTTTGAGCAAGTTAAGTTCGAGAAGGAGCGACGAGATTCAAACAAAGGAGACAAAAGGAAACTGAAAGAACAAGTAGGTCATTTGATTCCCTTTGTCTTATTTATTGTTTATAGAAAAAGAATAAGTGCTTTAAATCTAGTATTCTAGGTATAGCTACCTACCTAGGGAATTAGTATTTATCCGTAGATACCAAATTCCTCATAACAAATTGGTGACTCCGCTAGGGAACGATCATTGTTCTGGGTAGTTTACCTTCATCTTAGTACACTCCCATAGACCTTACTTGCTTCCATTGATCCTCTTTCAGATTTTAGAAGTGTTTTTTGGTGAAATTTATGCTTGTAAGCCCCTAGGATGGCCTCTCTGGCACCAGCGCAGGCTTGGTCTAGAGAAAGAGCACTGCAGAGCACCCTTGGCTTGAGGACAGTGCTCTGAAGTCCACCGTCTCCCATTCAAGGTTACGCTGATCCTCTGGACAAAAATCCCTCCTTTGAGTTGATTTTTTGCCAAATTTCCTTATGTTTCTACTTTCTTAAAGGTAAATGATGCTTTTGTCTCTTAAATCAATTTGTGTTTCCTTTTCCAGCCTTACTTTGTCTTGATTTTTTAGTGTTTCTTAAATTATTTATTTATCACTATCAATTAATTGTCAAAGTTAGTTTATAGTCGATCAATATTTGTTCAAAAGAAAGTGTCGTAAAAGTATTCTTTTCTTTCAAGATGGAACCGTCGTAAAGTCTTCATTCTTGCAAAAAGATTGATTGGTTGTATGTGCATTAGTTTCCTTTTGTTCATCATAACATTAAGGGAATTGAAAATAAAAACTTGCATTGTGCATTGAAAGAGTTTGTGTGTGCTCATAGGAATAGTTTAGGGAAATTGCATTAGATTGTGCTCTTTGCTCTTTGATTGAAATAAATCTGATTGCTCTATCCCTATTAGCTAATGTTTTTCATTGTCAAAATTGAATGAAAAGAATGCTTATCATATTAGTTGCATTCTAGGAATTGAAAATACATCACGTGGTGAACCTTGAAAGGCAAGTTCTTAATCAAGATCAACTTAAAATTAACATCAATTAACCTAATAGAGCATTTTCACCTAATGCAAAACATTTAGAGGTTCTAGGCTAGAGACGTGTTCCATCATCGTAAAACATAGCAGTTGTCGCTAACTCGTTTGCGATACATTCTGAGTGTGATACCTCATTCCATGTACATGAGTGTATTGTAGCTCGTCCACGTACCTTCAGTTATATAGGGTGGTGTTACAGTACGTAAAGTATTTGGGAATGCTCTCACTGTGTGGTTTCACATTAGACAGCGCTAATACGAATTGGGCATCCACGTACTTTTGGGTATATATGGGAGGACAACATTAAGTTGCTATCAATCCTTAGGTAATCGAGTCGGTCGCCTTGTACACTATGATACACCAAACACATCATTCGAGGAGATTACCTACCCATACTTCTTGGTTCGCCAGGAGGTATTCTGCAATTCATAGTTGCTTGGTAAACCTTTTTGCCTAACTTACCCCTTTTTGTTTATTTCTTCTTTGTAATAAAATCAATCAAAAATCATCAAGGAAAATCAACCCTTACCCCGCCGTTCACGGAGAGCAGTGAGTAAACCGCCTTTACCGCCCGAAGCTACACCTATGCGGTCGAAGCGGTATCGTTTGACTGGATCCAATACTTCACAAGCCTTTAGTTCTTCATCTGAATTACCAGAAACACCTATACCGATAAGTACTGTGACCCCAAATACTCCTACGGTTACCGGTACATCTGTTACTGAAGTGGAATATCCACAATTACCGAAGGAAACTAGAACTGAATCTAGTGAAACGGTAACCCAAGTTGTTCAACAACAAGTTGATTCACAATCCGAAGTTGTTCAACAAGAAATTACTTCTGAACCTGAATTTTTTCAACTAGAACTGGATCCTAAACCCATCACTATTCAATCAAAAGTTACTTTTGAACCAGAAGTTGTTCACAAAGCCCAACCTGAACTTGTTCTTTTACCAAAACATTTGGATCTTGAGGTGGAACAATTAGAAGTTGTTACCTTACCAGAAGAAGATCGATCGGTACATCCTCAGACATCAGTAACTATCAGGACTTCCTCTTTACCTCAGCAACAAATACCAAAAATCTATTACGGACTAGACGGTGAAATTCTTCCACCTGGTTTGATTTCGATTGAAGAGGAACCTGAGGTAGAATCACCCAGAGCTCCATTCCATTTTGGAACTGGACCGCATCTGTATCCTTGTACTCCTCATTTTACTACTCCTTTTGATCTTGATTACTTTCAGACACCCGTTGATTCATTAGGAAACTTATTTGGACATTTGACTATGGCAGAGTCAACATCCCAGACCATACCATATGTTACGGCTACGACAAAATCTTCGGTTGCAATCTCTTCGATGTTTACTATGACACCTGAGTCACATTTGTATGGTGTTCCATCCATCCCATCAGGTTACCAATATTTATCGAGAACCCACTCAAGTGTTGCTTCTAGCCCTTGGTCTTCACCAATGTCCTCTACCATAATTCTATCTGGTTCCTCATTTACGGGTACCGAACAGCTGGACTCATCAAGTTCATATCAAGCTAGTTCATCTGGTTACCGTCCTATGTATTCACTTAACACTGGACTACCCCCATACGGAGAACAAATTGCATATTCTCCTTATCCTCTATTTTCTGGGGGATAACCATATGTCGATATGTCGTCGTCTTTAGGTCAACCTGGAATGACTGTTTGTCAGTGGCAGCCAACCATGCCCGTTCAACCTAGGCTTGTGTATCCATCACAACCTATGCAATCTATCTCATCCATACCTACAACGCCTGTTGTTAAAGCTATACTACAGTCACAAGCTCATATTGTTGTATCTCAACATGTGCAAGTTGGCCCTTCAACCTCAGACCCCTAGGTTTCAGGTATACAGATCCAGCCTTCTCAAGCAGTTCTACAACAACCACTTGTGTCTGGAGTCCAACAACTTCAGGCTAGTTTACCTTTTACTGGAATGACTCAGACTTACACTAGTTTATTGTATTCACAACCTAGTCAACCTTGCATTGGTGTGAAACAACAACCGTTAAATCAACAATCGTTGTACCAACAACAACAACAGTTGATTCAACATCCTTGGCAGCCCCAATATCAACAGCAACAATTCCAGTAATACCAACCTCAACATGGACTTGGAAAATAAGCTTATGCTAGGTTTGGTCAACAACAAGTTTATCTAGGTTCTAGTCAGAAAGCCTATGCTCGGTTTGGACAACAGCAAATGTATCCTGGTGCTGAACAACAACCTTATGCCGAATTCGCTCAACAAACTTACCCTTATCAAGGTTACCAGTAGCAGATGCCTTATGTTGGTATGCAAAGGCCTATTGCCTAGGCAATCCCATCTTACCCTGGATATGCTCAACCTGACCTCAATAGGTAGTTCCCTTTCGTTGCGACACTTGAATTACCAGATCTAAACCAGCTCACCAATGACCCAATTCATTATGCACCTTGGTGGCCAGTGATTCCTCATAAGTTACCTTCTAATATTCTAAAATTCAATGAAAACCATGGAGAAGACCCGTCCAACCATGTCATGACTTTTCATTTATGGTGTTCATCAAACTCCTTGAATGATGATTCTATTAAACTACGTCTTTTCTAGAGAATTCTTACTGGTCTAGATGCAAAGTGGTACATTGAGTTAACATGAGCTTCTTTTCATAACTTCACTGCCTTAGCTACCACATTTTTAACCCACTTACAGTTACCCATACGATATGAAACTAGAACGGATCTATTAACCAACTTTAAACAAACTACTGCTACTCATATCTCTGATCATATTCATGAGTGGCATCATCATCGTTGAATGGTTAAAACTTGTGTTCCTGATCAGCTTCTAGCTGAGTGGTTTATAAAATCCTTGCTACCATCTATCACTAAGGATGTGGTGAAAGGTGGAGTTGTCACTGAAGAGCAAGTAATTTCTCATGCCCAATATTTGGACTTGATTTATACACAGTCTGGCATGCTCTATGAAAAGATCCTGAATGCACCCCGACCAGCTTTCATTATTACTCCTCCACCATCGAGTAAGGACTCTCATGCCAGTGATAGTGTGATTGGTTTTTCGAGCACACAAATGGCAAGTAGACCATCTAGTCAAACACTTGCCATTTCCAATCAAACTACAAATTCACCTGATAACACTCTTACTTCCGAAATCAATGTTGTTTCATTTGACAAGTGCAAGAATGAAAAGCAACCAGGAAGTAAGAAGAAGGGGAAAAACAAGAAGAAACAAAATAAATCCCCTCAAAAGAAATCATATGATTCCTCTCCTTCAGCTAGGAAACCTTGTTACCCGTGTTTGATATGTAACGATGAGCATTTTTTGTGAGATTGTCCTCACCGCTCTAAAGTCTCAAAGCTTTTGAAGACTTATAATACATCTATGGTATTGATTGATCCTTTTCCAAAACCGGAGACAAATATGGTTGCGACAGACCATGCTTCCACTTCCGAAGTGCTTATGCTCTCCACCTCTAAGCCAAAAGATGATGTTTTGGTGTCAATGCGAAGTAAAGATTATGGAAATCAACTGTCATCATCGAATAACCAGGCTGATCAACCTAACTCTTTGACCTCGACTTCGAATGATCCAATTCCACTAACTATTGCACCAAAGTTAATAATAAAACCGCCTAAGGGATTTGTACATAAATCGACATTTAACCCTCGATCTCGAGCTACATAGAACTATAACATAGTAGAAGATTTGGCTCAGTCACCTTCTACTATGTCTACTTTTGAGGTACTTCAGAACTGTCCCTCCCAAAAGCAAGCATTGTCGTCAACAATTGGTGGAATCGATCCAACTAATTCCAATCTTGTGGTTCTTAACCATGCCATAGTTACTAGCGCAATTAGCATTCCTGATTCAAGTAAATGCCTTGAATAAACTTGCTCATCGAACCATTATTGACGAGGGGGCATCTACTTGTATTATGTCTATGAATTGTTGGAAAACACTTGGCTTACCATCTTTGTCACATTCACCAACAACGTAAAAAGCTTTTCACAGATGTACATATAAGCCTTGTGTAATATTGAGTAATCTGCAAATCGAACTAGGAGGCAAAACATTAACTGTTGAAGTCGAGGTTGTTGACAGACCCCTTGACTATAACATTTTACTAGGAAGATCATGGGTTTATGCTATGGTTGTTGTGGTTTCAACGTACTTTCATACGATTGCATTCCCTCATAAAGGTGGAATCACGATTATCGACCAACTCACCTTCTTCACCTCTAGTTCATAGGGTACTGGAAGCATTCCATTGGTACATGGACCCTCGCTATCTCTTCAAAACATTGGTGTAGGTCTCGTTAAAGATCCTTCCCTAATGGGTACTTTTTCACTACCACCACCATCAAATTTGGTGGAAATGGAAAAAGTTGAGACTTGCAATATGATATCTTCCACTTCATCTAACTTAAGGAGGATTACCAATAGTTTTGAAGTTGATAGTAGTAATGAAATCATGCCGCTAAGCCCTATTGAGCTAGCATAACAATCATTCTTTCTGGATTGTGCGGCAAATCCAAATCCATTTTCGTTAATTGTATGGGTAGATCGTTCATTAGAATATGGTACTTCCTTCGATCCTTTTTCACATATATTTTCTACTAATGAAGGAATCATCCAATCAATGATGATGGAAGGAGAACCATGGGAATATTATCATCATCATTCCCATCTTCAAGATCACATAGAAGATTATTCAAATGAACTTAATCACCCTTCAGTTGTCGATTTCCTTTTGAATTTTTTTTCATAGATACAGTAGATTCCGAGCGAAACCTGTCAAATATCGAAGGAACTATTTCTATCAATACTTCGACCAAACCTAACATTGTAGAAAACATTCATGTTGGAAAATCTTGTTCTCCATCAGAACTTGATATTTACCGTTCTCTTTTTCATGAATTTCAAGATATATTTGCATGGTCATACGAGGAGATGCCAGGAATTGACTCTAGTATAGTTGAACATGAAATTAAAATGTATCCTGATGTCAAACTAGTGCGACAAAACCTCCATCCTGTTTATCCAAAGAAGGTTGCTGCTATTAAAATAGAAGTTGAAAAACTTTTGCATGTTGGTTTCATTTACCCTGTTCCTCTTACTGATTGGGTTTCTAATATTGTTCTTGTCATGAAGAAATAAGGGACAATATGAGTATGCGTCGATTATAGGGATTTTAATCAGGCTTGTCCAAAAGATAATTATCCTACTCCCTTTATCGACCAGTTTATTGACGAATGTGCCGGATCCAAAATATTCTCATTTATAGATGGTTTTTCCAGCTATAATCAGATCAATATCCGCTCAGAGGACCAATCTAAAACTGCGTTTATTTGTCCATGGGGCACATTCTCTTATAGGAAACTCCCGTTTGGTTTGCAGAACGCGGGGACAACATTTTAGAGGGTGATGAATTATGCCTTTCATGACATCAAAAATATTGTTCAACCATACCTTGATGATTTACCTGCTCATTCACGAAAGTAGTCTGATCACCCGCAGCATTTGAGAGCTATATTTTTACGGTGCCAACACTACAAAATACGAATCAATCCACACAAATGTGTGTTTTGTGTTGGTTCTGATCATCTGCTTGGATTTGTAGTGTCTAAGGAGGGAATTCGACTTGATCCACTTAAGGTTCAGGCAATCCTTGATTTGCCTCCACCTTCCAATCTACTACAATTACAGAGACTCCAAGGGAAGGCTAACTAAGGAGAGTCATTCCCAATTATGCTGAAATGGCTAAAGGATTTACTCGTTTATTGAAAAATGGGATACCCTTCCATTGGGACTAGGTTGTGAAAGCTTCTTTTGATGCTCTTAAAGATACATTGATTAGAGCCTCATTAATGTATTCCCCGAATTATCAAAACGACTACTTCCCACTGTAGATACAACCATTGGAATGGTTTTAGTCCAAGAAGAAAATGGGATTGAACATTCGATATATTATTTGAGTCACAATCTCAATGATACAAAAGTTAAGTACTCTTATGTTGAAAAGTTAGCTCTGGTTGTTGTTCAAGCTGTACAGAGATTTCGCCACTACATCCTACTCCGAAAGACCACTGTAATTTCGTATTGCAACCCTATGACATATATTTTGTCACGTCAATTGCTGGGGGGAAAATACTCAAAATGGATCGTCATTTTGCAGGAGTTTGATTTGGAATTCATCAAATCCAAATCAAAGAAATCTCTAGTCTTCACCAAGCTTCTTTGCGACCTTCCCTCGAATACCATTGATTCAACATCAGAACCATCAATTCTGGATGAGTATTTGTTCTTGATTTTTTCATCTGACACATCACATGGAGATATATTGATTTATCTCTAGACCCAAACTTTCCGACCAGATACTTCTCGCTCGAAACAGTGACATATCTGATACCAAGCCAAAGATTATCTTATCGTTGGCGACACTCTGTATCGTTATGGTATCAATACGATTTTATGAAGGTGCCTCACTCATGAGGAAGCCGAGAAAGTTTTGAATGATTTCCATTCAGGTGCTTGTGGTGGACACTTATCTGGTTATGCTACCACACAGAGAATTCCCTATGCTGGTTCTTTTGGCCTTCCATATTCAAAGATTGCATAATTATTGTCAGAAGTTGTCACGCATCCCAGATCTATGACTATAAAGCTAGATTACCACCCGCATGATTTCATCATGTCGTCGTTGTTGGACCATTCGCCAAATGGGGCATTGACTTCATGACATGTAACCCCACCTCGATCGGGGGGCATGGGTACATTATACTCATCGTTGACTATTTCACAAAATGGGTCGAGGCGATGCCAACATTAAACAACAGCGGCGAGACAGTTGCTCTTTTCTTTTTCAACCACGTTGTTGCCTGGAGTGGTGTACCACAGGCTATAGTTATAGATCATGGGTCTCATTTTCGCAATCACATGATGGTTGATTTAATTGCTAAGTTAGGACTTTCATATGATAGTTCTACTCCTTATTATCCGCAAGCAAACTAACAAGTTGAGGCCATCAACAAAGTCCTAAAGAAAATGCTTCAAAGAATGATAGGGGTTCATAAACGAAACTGGCATTTAATCTTGTACTATGTCATGTGGGCATATCGAACCTTGGTGAGAAATGCAACCAGATTCACACCCTTTCAATTGGTGTATGGTCTGGAGGCAATCTTGCCGATACAATGTGAAATTTCATCTCTCAAACTCGTGATTGCCCTGTCACCTGTCACTTCTGAAGAAGCGCATTTCTTAGAACTTATCCATCTAGATGAAACCTGTCGTGAAGCCACATTAGCTAACGAAGTGCATAAGAAACGAATCAAGGTGCAATATGACAGAAATGTGAAGCCTCATGTTTTCTCAGAAGGAGACCTGGTCTTGCTTTACGATCAGGAAGTTGATAAACTAGGAGCAGGAAAATTTGAGCTGCTTTGGATGGGTCCTTATATTGTCAAGCGTGTTTTGGCAAAAGGTGCCTATGAGTTGGTGGATTATGATGGAATTCCATTATCGTAGCCCCAAAATGGGTTGTACCTCAAATGTTACTATGCTTAATTGAGTGTAGTAAAACTCACTATATATATGCTTTAATTGCATGTGTGTGTGTCAGTGTGTCTTTTAGATTTTTTATGTGGTTAAGTAATCCACTTTGCATTTGTTGCAGATGTCAGAACCTTTGGAACCATTTGTTGGTTACACTGACAGTGCTAGTCGTAGTACGCAAAACCTATCTTTTGCAGCATGGGCCATTTTCACTCCAAGTGGCGAGTTAGTGAATTTTCAAGGTATTTGTATCAGTCGATCGATGAACAATATCGTAGAGTATATCACGTTGATCGAACTTCTCTCTGATGCCATTTCACTTGGCATTCGCCGAATCATCATTAGGCTGGACTCACAACTCATCATACTGCAATTAACAAACATTTATACCATCCAAAACCAAACAATTCTTTGTATGTTCCTTAGAGTTTGTATTTTGGAAAGACATTTTGAGTACATTCAATATCAACATATTTCCATAAACTTTAACACGTTAACCAACTCATTAGCAAACTATGTGTTAAATAGACATTTGCGACACATGTAAAAGTAAATTTTCAATTCACATCATTAGTTGAATAGGATTACACATAACCTTATATATAAAAAAACTCTGAAAGTAAAGATAGATAGATGTTTTAAAAAGTTTTTACAAAATTTGTGTCGAAGGCATGTTTGGTCATCTGACCCAAAAACTCAAAATGCATGCAAAAAACATCCTAAGTAGACCTAGTGATGCTCATGATAACAAGTCACGGCATAAGCTATCATACGCAAAAGACGCATCCAACGGCATGGAACACCAATAGTATGGCACTGCAACCTCATAGGTAACTCCTCGATCCAGACATCTGGAATACCAAGGATCAATCCCTCTACATGATCCTGCAACTCTGTCAGTGTCTCGGCCAAATCCAAATCCTAGAGAACTATTCTCCCAACATTTCTCTGCACGGGTCCACCTGCCTCCTCTTGGTGCCTCATAGGTCAAACAGTACCCACATCTTCATGCATGAGAATGATTTTAGTTTAGTCTTGGAACATCAAAATACAAAAACAAGTAGAAACTTAAAAATCAAAAACACTTTGGTCAAAAAACAATTTACATATAACACCCCATTGAACGCCCACTCGTAGACTCAACTCTGGATCTCCACGAAAGTCCATCCCTGAGTATGGATGTTCCTCGATGACAATGTGTTGTCGATCGAGCCAACTAAAGAATGAAGTGGAAAATGTAATTGATGACTGACCAGCATGTCTAGACTTGAATTCGACCCGCCGCTACATCCGTGGATCTCTATGACCAGCTACACCCAGTGTTACATGTTGGGGTTGCATCAATGGAATTCTTTCTAAGGTAAAAGCAATTAAGAGTGATCCATAGCTAAATTTCTTGGTCTTACCGCTCTTTACCTTTGTTAGCTGCTCTTTCAATGAAGAAAGTACTACCTCACACCAGTTGAATAAAGTTGGCTCAAGACACTCAAGAGCATATTGCACATATGATCTGTTCGCCATATGAAGTGTCACGCTACCTGCCAAATTTGCGATGGTGAAAAGGATTGTTCTCAAAGGCAAATCATGGATATCTTTGATGATTATCTTTCTGTCCTTGCTAGGCTATGTACCTGGTTGACAGAATTTTCGAACATAGTCCCTCATTGTTTCCCCTCCATGGGTAGAACCTGAAAGAGATATGGGGGCACCACGTCTCGACAACCCTGTAAGAAAGTAAACATCATCGATCAAAAAAGGGACAAATCTGTCTCATATGTGAAAAGCCTAATTTGTTGGATCCCATGCATGAACTAGGAACTGCAATAGTTCTGATTGTTCCCTCATTCTGGACAACCTGAAGTATTTGAGCAACCCACAGTTTCTGAGGGCCTCAACTGTACCCGGATCATTTAGGGCAACCATGTCTTGTTCTTCATGCTCTCTTTCTCGCGAAGTAATAGACATTTTGATCTGATGAAAACATGAAATCAAACCATAAGCTTAGTTAGGATCATTTTCATGCAAAAAACTGGAGAAATTTTGGGTCAATTTGATGAAACAAGTTTGTGAAACTCGCCCAGCGTAGCCTACGCAAGGAGACACTGCACTGCAATGCAGAATCCCTTTTATTCGGGTGCTCCCCAGTGCAATTTTCGACATGCAAGCTTGCGCTGGTCCGAGGGCGAAAAAATCAAACACCAGGGGCCCTAAAAACCCTAAAAACTTGCATGAAATAGAAAAAGAATGAGATGAAAAGAAAGAGGAGGGGTAGATCTCCTACATGGTCTAGACGGCACGAGAAATGATCCATAGAATCTATCGCAATCAGCTGATGAAGATCGAGGTAAAAAATAGGTCAAAGCACAAACTGAATGGTAAATATCAAATGGTGAAAATAACATGGTAAATTCTTGTTTTTATGTTTATTTCATGAACATTAAATGAATAGACTTTAGTATTTACCTATTTTTACCAATGAAACGGGTATGTTCAATCCATTTAGTGTTGCTTTGAACAGATTTAAAGCTAACTTACAAAATTTGAAGTGCACAATCGTGAATTGTACTTTGACCACAAAGCATACTTTTATCTCTTTTTCAAGCTCTGTTAAACATCAGAAAAGGAACCCCCTTGGAGTCCTCTTTAAGCTCTTTTCAGACTCTTGAAATATGAAATTATTTTCGAGCGCTTGTCCTTTTCAGCTCATTAACAGATTGGAAATGACATCTACTCAATATAACTTTAACCCTTTTTCGGGTTGAGATAGATTATTTACGAAAAAGGAATATGTTGATCGAACATGGTCAATAGGTTCTCTCTTGTATTTTTTTACACTTTTTCAGACTTGAGAGACAAATCTACGAAAAAGAACTTGTGGAGTTTTCCTTTTGTCCATTTTCAAACTCTCTAAACATGAAAAAGACCGAGTTATCATTGTTGTTAGACTCATTAAAACATCAAATGGCGACAAACTTTTCCATCATGACAAGACCGAGTTTCACCTTCGGTAGGCTCGTTAAAACATCACATAGCAATGGATTCACCTGAAGGGTGGAATTATACAGCGAGCATATGTTATCCTCCTCAAGCTTGATAAAAATAAAGAGGTACTAGTCAGCAATGACTAGGTAAAATGGAAAAAGGGGTAACCACTTTATCGCAGCAGGTCTCTCTTGAACATGACAGTTTCACTTCATCATTGTGACTATCTGGGTTGGGTTATCTGCTTGATGGTCATCATACCTGGGTATATCATATCGTCCATTACTTTTGTTTTGGGTCAATGTTGCCAATCCATTCAGTGTCGCCAACATGTTCTAGAGAAGTCACTCAATTAAAATTCATCGTTTGCAATACCATAAACATTCATTTTCATGACCGCCATTCCTGAACTTTGTGTCATCAGTCAAATTCCGTCTCCAAAATCATTACACTCGTTTCATGTCATTGACGTGGGATACAACAAGGCCCTCCTACAATGAGTCACTTCTTGTTGACATCAACACATTATCCAAGAAGTTGACTTAGAAACACCCCTTCAGTACCTTGACGCTTGCATACATCAATGGCAAGTTTCTCGCTTCGAGCGATAGGTTGACATCATTGACCTTCAACTGAAAGACATTGTATGGTTTTTGACATCAAAACATCCATTCACACCATGCAGAATGTACTGCAGTACCTTGAGGATCATTATCATTATTGGCGATTTCTCTCGCGTCTGTTAATAGCTTACATCATTGGTTGGTAATCAGATGGTGTCTTCCCATGTTCGACTTCAGATCACATATTTGCATGGTTAGACTCGTACTTGAGCAAACAATTGAAGGAGATAGAAGACCTCAGATCTAGTTTCATCCATCCCGGCTACGATTTTAGGAAATGTACCAAATCATCCGTACGTTGGCTTTACATTGATGGTCATCCTGTCATGGGTCTATATCTGTAGATGACTGTCTATGTACTTGTAATGAAATTTTATATGCTGAGCATGGGTATGCCTTTCCTCAACGATTCATGAGAAAAAATAAAAATATCATGCTATTATGTATTGTAATCAATGCAGGTCACCAACCACTTCAGAACCTCCTCATCACATCGTAAAGCATATCACTCGACATCATTATTTTCGACTTCATGCTTTAGGGGGCAATTGTTACAGATCCATTTGGGCACATCACTCCCATCATTTAGATCAGTACCATTAGGGCTCATCAAACCCTAATTCAATTGCTACATTCCCTAGACAAGTCACCATTTTGAATTCCTCCTTCCCTGAGAGCTTCTTGGCCTGGAGCCCTCCAAAATTTCCTCCTGGAGGGACCAGCGCAGCCTTGGACAGGGGTAAGTGCGCTTCAGTGCAGGTAGGCCCATGTTAGGGTTCTCTACAGAGCACCTATGCCCACTTTGACCTACATTGGGCGAGATTGAGCAAAATTCACATAGGGTTCTGGGAAAATTCTTATCCTCTGGAGTCATCTAGAAGATTCCCACACTTATCACCTCCTATGAGCTTGAAAATGGATGAGGAATGAGTTAAGTGTTGGCTTGATGGGGCCTGACCCAGGTTCAAAAGTGATTTAGCTAAACAAATCCCGAAACTACTGGCCCTTTTAGCAATAGTGCGCGGTGCGTGGACTGAGGTCTCACCCGAGGTAGTATGGGAGGGTGCTGGAACCGGGTTTTCACACCCTAGGGATATCTTGATGAAGTCTGGGAAGTTTGTGAACTGATCCTGTATGCTCGCACTACTCCACACAGCTATCTGACCTTCGCGTAGCTATGAAAAGAGCACGGAGAGGCGCGGTCTAGATCCTTTAACCTTACTACGTTATTATTATAGATCTTAACTTAATTTTGTGGGCCCAATATTCTTATCAATCATTCAACATTCATAACAAGTATGCACAATCATAAATTGAAAGGAGATGCAGAAACATACAGATCTACGAATAGATGCACAATATTTCAGAATCAACTTAGCTTTATTAAACTTTTGTTTCTTTACAATCCCAACTCCACCTGTGCACTCAGCTGCAGGGATCCACACACACAACTGCGGACTCTACCAGGCCTCTGGCACACAGCTGTAGAGCCTCTTCCTACTCCTACAACCCAAGACTCGAACTTACAGACTTAGAGCGAATATTGCATTCAAAAACCCATATCACTTTAGATCAAGACTAAAGACTGACTTCTACACTTAGAACCTCGCTCTATTTATACATTCCCATGGTCTGCGGACTATGGGTAGGCCGACACACTCTATATTAAATTACAATATTTTAGGGCAGACAGTCCTAGACTCTTGTGCTCCACACCCACATTTCATGGGGTCTTATATTGCTTTTGACCAAAATTTGGGCTACAAGCCCCAAAAACCCTCTATGGGGGGATCCACTGCACAATAGGCCCCCAACATAATCATCGTGACTCATCCCGAGTCACTCGACTGGTAAGGTGATCTTTGCTCAGAGTCCATCCAACAACTTCTGCACTTCACGGACGTCTGCCACAGATTCCTCCATTGTCCGCTGTATCAATTGTGCGTGACTCTCTAATGCATCATTGTCAGAGGCACCCTCTTGCCTTTGCACATATGTATCCTGCATATGGGCCAGCTTCCCCTTGATCGTGGCGGTGACTGTGAATGCTTCCTCAAGCCAAGGCTGGATGCATTCTTTAAGCATTGCCTCTTTCTGAAGCACGGCGTCCACCTGTGCCTTTAGAGCCTGGGCCTCCCTCATCTTGTCCAGCCGCTGAGTAAGGGCAATTGTCTGTGCAATCCCTTGGACATTGTCATAGGCCTGTTGCAACTCCCACACTTCTATCTCTAACCACTGTAGCGTTGGGTCTTCCTGTAGTGAAGTGAGGGTTACGAGTGACTAATCTAGAAAGCCTATGCAATCCTGTATGGCGCGCTCTATTGCTTCCAACCCTGATTTAATGGCGCGGTGTCGCTGCTCTCTAAGTTCCGGTGGTGTAGAGGGTTGTGCCTTCAGCCTCATCTCCATGATCTACAGGTTGAGGTCTAGCTGGAACCTTGTTGCTTCCTCCTTCGCTTCGTGAAATCCACTAGCCAATTTGTGGATCTATTTGCCTACGGGTAAGTCTACTGCAATCTCTAGCTCAGGGACGCAACAACATGCTTCCTCAATGATTTGCTCCAACTGCTGAGTCTGTGCTACTGCTTCATCGTGTTGGAGGCTCAGCTGCTTGATGTTGATTCGATGTTCACTAAGCATCCATACTGTGCGTCCTTCCCTAGTGCGGAGCTCTGTCGTCGCTCCATCCTGTAGCTAGTATAATATCTCTTGCAGAAGGGCAGCCAAGTTTAGGCCAAGTCCCTTGAGCTGGCCTACCACAGCTCTGTCCTCCGTATTGTCCACTGTTAGTGCTCCTTTCAGCAGCGCGATGGTATTAGCCATTTTGGCCTGCAGCAACTGCTCGGTTGTTGATGTACCCGTAGCCCCGTCGGCAACTACCATTCCCTGTTGTGGGGGCCACACCCGAAGCTCCTGGAGTTGCGTCCTGAGCACCCCCAACACATTTTGCTGCTCCATTATTGCCTCTTGGAGCACCTCCCTAGTGACTTCACGAATTATGTCACTGATGTCGTATAGGTCACCCTCGGTCAGTGTAATAGGTTCCCCATCCAACTTGGAAGCCTTGGTCTTCTTCCGTGGCCTAGTTCGTTCTATCGCGTGTAGCCATTTCAACTGTGTAGAGGTGGTGCTTGGGTCCACGCCTTCCGTCGTATCATCCGCCCCATGCCTTGTGGTCAAGTTCGGATCTCTTTCTTCCTGTGTCGTAGCAATCCCTACTACTGCTGTCTTTTCCACGACGGCATTCGCTGCCTCCCAGGACGCCCGTACTTCTTTAGCTAGTTGTTCGTTCCACTTTTGTTGTGCTAGCAACTTGGCGGCAACCTTCTATCTTTGAATCTTCGTCTCATCGTGCACCATTAGATCTGGTGCACGCCATTCGATGGCCATGTGTCAAGCACCACGAAAACAACATCATCTATTGCGATGAAGGGGAGTGTGGTCCACTTCTACTCTGGATCCTTCTGTGCCCTGATATATACATTGTGCATATCTGCTTTAAAGTCTGCAAAACTCTTCAAACTATTGTATACTGAGGTGGATAGGCATGGTCGTTTGTTGATCCACAGTCTTACGCTCACCTCAATCAGTATCCAGAACATCTTGGTTTCTCGGATTCGCGTGGCATCCTTCGTTGCATATAGCGACGCGTATCTTGCTTCCTCTGGCCAGTCCTAGTCTAGGGGAGGAAACTGACTATCCTCAGAAAATTCACTTATAACCAATATGAGGGATAAGAGCAACCACACATAGTGGAAGGTCTTACCCTACTCTTGGGCCTCCCTATAGTTTGTCAGGAACTCGTCCCAGAGGAACTACGCCCAGTTGAACCATACTCCTTCTGCGCATTGCTCAGTCAGTGCAATGACCGTTGCTGCTACCTCATTGCCACGGCATTTTCTCATCACCTTTCCTGCCAACAACTGGGTAGGGACGCGGACCCCTTTGTTCTGAATATTAGTAATAACGTAACCCCTCTGCTTTTTTTCCAACTTATATTTATTTTTCATGGCCTCCGCAATCGCCAAGTATCCACTTGTGCCAGCTATTTCTGCGAGGTCCCTTCCCGTACAGGGAAGCCGAGAAATCCTATGAATTGGCTCCGCCGTGATGGGAATGGGCTCCTCCTGCCACAAGTACCCATCGTGCACCAGGCAAAGCAGTTGCCTGATGACAAATATCGTGATTGGGGCTTGATGGAAGTGTGGAATCGATAGGAGGTGGAGTAGCCTGGCCTCCTCCACCCCGCGCAGCCATGTCCGTGGTTGCAGTGTTGTAACTAGCCCCTCCGTGCTTTGTTCCATCAGCTAGCTAGTTTCCAAATGAGGGAACTTCTTGCTATCCGCGAGGTCCCAGTCTTCAAACTTCATAGTGGGTACATGGCCCACTGCCGAACCTTCAAACAGAACTCCCTTAGGGAGGAACAGGGTGTTGAGTGTGCTTTTAATGGCATCCAAATCTTTAGGTACCTTTAGCCTCCCTTTTTGCAGAGGAACATACTTGGGTAGCTTTATTGTGGCGCGTACTGGCTAGATGTCTTCTTCCATCTCTTCCTCTAGTCTCATCTCTTCTACAAAGGTCTGAGGATCCTCCTCCTCATCATCGCTCTCAATATTAACCGTTTTTCCCTTTTCTTCCATCAACAGTTTGCCGAACCGCAGATTTCGCGGAGACATACAGACCGGTCCTGCTGCCTGTGAGTCCTTTTTGGGCCTCGACGTCTGGGGCGATTTAGGGATTTCTGGTGCATCCCCTACCAGTGGCGTAGAACTCTGCACAGCTCTCTTGGTTGTTGACATTATTCTTATCAGGGAATCCTGTGTATCCTTTGGCAATGCTTCAAACCACGAACTTGCTCTTACAACCTCCAAATTCATTAGGTTCATGCCCACTTGATAACGCAACAACTTAATTCGCAAAATGCCAAGGATTGCTCGATGGAGTGCCACCTGTGATTTATAGGCCCTTTTGAATTACCATTCCCCCCAGATTCATCTCATTAATGCGAGACTGGCGGCAAATAGTCCCAAATCTAGTTCTAACTTTGTGTCTTAATTGCCCATCATCCGCTCCTCGTTGTCTTAAATTGGCCATCTTATCATGAACAATGACACCAATGGTCACTTTCCAACCTGTCCACGTGGCAGCATAGTCCCTTGTGCGTGAACGCAACCTATGCATCATACTAATCCTACACGCAACTTCCATTTCGCACAACTCCCCTACAGACTCGTTTATATTCCCGCGTTCTCTTTCAACTACTCAGAGCTTTGAGACTGTGCTTCCTACGCATAGTCAGGTGGTCGCACTACTGGTGTGAGGCTTCAAGTCACCTTTCAATCCGGTCTGTGGACCTCCCTTAGTTATCCTCACGCCCATCAACGCCTCGCGTTCTTCCTTATGCGGTGCATTTCCTTGGTGACTTTGTCTGATAAGGTGCAGTCACAGCCATGGTAGTATAGCCAAAATCTCTCGGCGACAATATTCTAGTGCGGTGTAGGGTTGCCCATACGTGGCCCCGTCCTTCTTTTAATGCATAATGCTTGCAAGATTTTGGTTTCCAGCTTTCTGATATCCTCGTCCATTAATATGCTTTCCTGCTTCATTCGTACCCGATCTTCTTCGAGTTCATGAAGCTCAAGGTTCCCTCACTGAATGGCTTCTTGAATCTGCATATGTCTGTCCTCACGTGGCTGCATAATCTCTTCACTCTGTTCCCTGCGCACTATTGTAATTATAGGAGTGATTGCGTGGGGATTTTTTCCCAAAGCTATAGCCTTGACTCTGCTCTTCATCTTCAGAACCATTTCTGTGCTCAGGTTCTTGCACATGGCCATATAGGCCCATCGAACCGCTGGCACGCACAGGTCCCAATCAGTTTGTCCTATCTGGCAGACTCTGTTCATGATTCCACATAGTTTTGTGGAGGCTCTGACATGGAATTAATGTCGTTTTTCCTGCTGTTGCGTCAGGTTCTGATTTCCGATCCTTAGTCCAGGACATGCTTGCACAGCACACATCTGCACCCATCGACCTAGGTGGGCACACAAACTGCTTCGTCCTACCTGCCCGACTCACATTCGACGCTGGGGACTTCCAAATCATAAGCGCATCTGTCTTCGACATTCGTGCCAGTTCCCCATAGTCTTCTGATGCGTATTCCACCATCGTGTGAGTGTCGCATGCGACGACCATTCCAGTGCATTGTACCGCTACTATTCTGGTACTGCACTTTCAAATTTGTCCAATAATTCATCCACTCCTGTTACCCCATCATATGTTGGTAGTTCCCTTGCTTTGGTCGTCATGCACCTTAGTGATCTAATCATCATGTTGCAATTCAGCATTGTTACTTCGTGCAACCGGTTCTGCCAACATTTTATTTCTTCATCTGAGTCTGAAGTACAGGAATTGTCACGCTCCCATGAGATTCTCCCATCTGCTATTGGGTTCACTCGATCTTGGTCTTGCACCATTATCTGGTAAATGCAATCCAGCTCATCGTCACGCATAGGTTCGGTGTAGCGCACACCTTCGGCTGGATCTAGCGGAACTACTACACGAAGGGACTTTTTCTCGAATCTCATCTTCCGCTTCTTCAGGTTGATGACTCCATTCATATCAGTGGCCCAGTCTATTCCTAGCAACGCAGGGAAAGGGTTGTTGTCATCAACAATCTCTATCACCTCAAAGTCTGTCTACGAGCTCGTGCCTTCGATATCAACTGTTACCCGTTACAACCTCCCCATGGGAAAGATCTTTTGTTGGTTCGCCATTCGTAATTGAATAGGGGGCCATTGCAATGCGGCCTTGGCCATGCATTCCCATGTCTGCTTTGGTAACACATTCACGTCTGAACCCAAGTCTAGAATTGCCTGATCCATTTCATATTCGCCAATCTGCGCCGTTAATCTCATCTCCCTCCCGATGCGCAATGTATGCTTTCCTAGTTTCTGGACTACGCACGGTTCCCCTGACACTGCGCACCTAGTCATCAACTCCTGTAGTCCTTTAACCGCCTTATTATCTCGCAACAATTTCATACATGTCTCTAAAAATGTAGTTAGCATAGAAGAATCCATCCCTGTCTCTGGTTGATCCTTACTACCTGAAGTAGTGGCCTCTACAAAGCTCTTCTTAGCTTCCATAAACGTCTCCTTTACGCGTTCCAAGTCAAACTCAGGTTCCTTTGTAGGAGCCTTGCAAACCCATGTATCTTCCTTAGGCTCCCTTTATCTTTCCCTGTGGTCACACCACTTCTGAGCATCATTTTTATGTTGGGGTCTTCTTCGCGTAGTTCAGACCTCATCATTTGAATATTCTGCATCGGATTAGGCTGTAGTACCCCTTTCTCGCGCATCTGTGCGATCAACATAGGAAAATATATCAACTCGTGATCAAACTGAGAATAATACAAACAAGATAATCTCGTTGGGTTGGTAAAATCGCAAGCGTAGTGCCCCAGCCCTCCGCAACTGCAACAGATTAACTGTCCTCGGCCCCTTCCTGGCCTCATTCATCCTCGTCCTCAACCTCGGCCCTGAAATCCAGCGTGCGCCATCCCCATAGCTGGGTCAAGGCCTTGCATTTCTATTTGCATTCTATAGGTTGGGGTCCACTCCATCATCAACTCATAGCTGCAACACATACGCTCGTCGTGGCCCACTGACCTACAAAAATTACAAAATAGCTGTTGCAGAGTCTGTGTATACTTCTACAACAGATGACAATTGTCCATGTGTGTTTTCCTCCAATTTAACAGATTGCGCGCCATAGCGGGGGTGTCACACTCGGCCCTGCTTTTGCCTCCGATCTCAATGGCATAGGCCCCCCTCCTGCCAAGTAGTTCGTGAATACTGGACAGTGATCCTTATCATGGCCCTCGCCTTTGCATTTTATACACCACACTTCCTCGCATGCCTCAAGTAGTGATGCCCTATCCTGCTTCAAGCTCTGCATTTCCAAGCAGAGATTTTGTAGCTGTGCGTGAATCTGTTGAACTCCTAGCCCTGTATCCTGTATTGGTGTTTCATGCAACCTCATCGCCATTTCCAAGGCTTCGGCCTAGGTTGAAATCTTCTACATGACAGCACTGTCCTCGGGTGGGGTGTCAAGACGCCACAAACCACACGCGGTGTTGCGCATCCGTTAGCGTCATATAAGCCTCACGGATCGTACTCTTCAGCCGCTGATCCAGATCCCATGGGGTCTCGCCTAGAATCATTGCGATCTCCTTAAATCCAATGATTGACTGCATCTCTGATTTTGGTCGGCTAAATTCTCTGTTCAGCGCATTCTGGATCTCCGTTATTCCTGCATTTGGGTGATCATTTGAGTGCTTGATATACCACATCAACGCGCAATCCTGCAGCGTGCTTACCAATGTAGCCTTCTTAATGTTATCATCCATAACCCCTTGTGCTTCCCATACTGCTCTTACCACGAACTAGAACTGATCCGGGTCCTCATTTCCTACTCCTCTGAATACGGGTAGCTTAATCGTGCTCGCCATGCTGAACCGTGGGGGTGGTGGAGGTGGGGTGGGTGAAGATGGAGGTGACATAGGTGAAGCGGGTGAAGGCATAAGTGGAGGTGATAACTGCGGAATGCGCTACCTTATCAAACTGACTGCACTTCTCAAAGAAACTTGAACGCACTCTTCCTCGCTCTCTCGTGAAGGTGAAATTAAGGGACTGTTCCCTAATCCTTCGATACCTTTGTAGATTTTTCCACTTTGCGTCATTCCAAACATCAATGTATTCGCATAACCCGCTTTTCACATAACAACATTTTAATCTAGGTATTCAGGAATTTAATGTACCTACCTCGCGATCCCTTAAGAAAACGTCGTTCTGATTCGCTATATCTCATGGTTGTGTCTATCGCGAACTCAGTGATAAATCCCCCTATTATCCTGTCGAGCCAATGGTCCATGGCCTGCGCGATCTTATCTTCTGATGCCTCTAGTCTGCGTACTAGCTTCGTAGTCCACACTATGGGTTGATCGAGCTTATACCTTCCCTAGTTGTTGGCTAACCTTGCGATCCAATCATACAGCTCCCAAGAGAAGGACGCGAAGAAGATCTCAGGGATTTTTGTATATACATAGTGATCCATCCACCTCTTCTTGGATATCTGCGGAGTTTTGTTTTCCTGTGCCACGAACTCATGAAGTTTCTTATCCAACCACCCTTCAATTTCCTTCTTCGTAGGGTTACAATGTTCCGACATCAGACATCCCTTAGGCAGATCCCGGTCCCAGCAATGGAACCATTTGTTGGCTTGATGGGGCCTTACCCAGGTTCAGAAGTGATTTAGCCAAACAAATCTCGAAACTATCGGCCCTTTCAGCAACAGTCCGTTGTGCGCGTACTAAGGTCTCACCCAAGGTAGTATGGGAGGGTGTTGGGACCAGGTTTCCACAGCCTAAGGATGTCTTAATGAAGTCTGGGAAATTCACAAATCGATCTTGTGCGCTTGCACTGCTCCGCGCAGCTGTCTGACCTTCGCATAGCTCTGTAAAGAGCGTGGAGAGGCGCAGTCTAGATCCTTTAACCTTACTACGTTATTATTATAGATCTTAACTTAATTTTGTGGGCCCAATGTTCTTATCAATCATTCAACATTCATAACAAGTGCACGCAATCATAAACTCTAAGGAGATGCATAAACATACAGATCTATGAATAGATGCACAATATTTCATAATCAACTTAGCTTTATTAAACTTTGTTTCTTTACAATCCCAACTTCGCCCTTTGCACTCAGCTGCAGGGGTCTACGCACACAGCTTCGGACTCTATTAGGCCTCTGCGCACATAGCTGTAGAGCCTCTTCCTACTCCTACAACCCAAGACTCGGACTTACAGACTCAAAGCGAATATCGCATTCAAAAACCCATATCACTTTAGATCAAGACTAAAAACTGACTTCTACACTTAGAGCCTCGCTCTATTATACATTCTCGTAGGCCGACACACTCTATATTAAATTACAATATTTTAGGGCGGACAACCCGAGACTCTCATGCTCTGCGCCCACATTTCGCAGGGTCTTCCATTACTTTTGACCAAAATTCAGGCTACAAACCCAAAAAACCCAATATGGGGGGATCCGCTGCCCAACATTAAGTAACCTCCTATCCTCTCATCCCTTCCTCCATGGAAACTAACTCTAAGTATGGAAGGCCATTCAATACCCTAATTTATGACAAAACCTCCTCCATCTACCTATAAATTTAGCACTCATCTAAGTGATCATGGGCTAGACTTTGAGAATTTGTAAGAAGATATTGTTGAAGTGAGAACTCAAATTGTAAGTGAGTAGTGCTATGCTTCCAGAGTGTTGTGCTATTGATGTGATGTTGGCTGGAACCCAAGCTGGAAGAGTGACAATGGATTGGACTTCATGGTTGTAATTCTTCCTTCTACTTAATAAAGTTGTTTACACCCTTTTCCAATATGCTTATCTTGATATATGATGTTTATATGTGTGAATGTATCTGATTCCATTTACTTGTATTTGATATATCTCTTGCTTTGATTGGTTCTCTGTCTTTTGTTTATGCTTGCAAGTACTTTTTGAGCGAGTTAAGTTCGAGAAGGAGCGACGGGAGTCAAACAAAGGAGACAAAAGGAAAGCGAAAGAACAAGTAGGTCATTTGATTCCCTTTGTCTTATTTATCATTTATAGAAAAAGGATAAGCGCTTTAAATCTATTGTTCTAGGTATAGCTACCTACCTAGGGAATTAGTATTTATCCGTAGATACCAAATTTTGCATAACAACGTGGCCCCATGTTATTGCGCCATCAAACTACCACCAAATTTAGCGGGTTGTTGCCATATTTGGCGGTTCCGCCAAATTTAACCATAACCAAACCTTCCACCAGATTTATCCATGCTCCACCTAATTTATCTATCAATTTGGATGGATTTCGAATCTAGTGATGCTCCAAATTTATCTAGTGCCAACTAAACCTTGTATTTTTTCCATGTTTGATTGGAACTTTGACTGGGCATAGTTTTTGCATACGAACTCGGATTGAGGCGTCGTTTACGTCATTAGATTCCTTATGACGAGATATTAAACTTACTCCTAGTTTTGATAACTTCTTAAGACTTTGATTTTTAGGCCCTTTAGGATTCTCATGGATCATTGAGAGAGGTTACGATTTCCACAAGTCAAAGTTTTTCCACGAACTCGCTCACAAGGATCGGTTCTATAGCATTAATCAAAAAACTATTCAAGCATGAAAATACATAGAGATAGATCAAAACAGAGAAAAGAGTGTGCACAAAGTTATAAATAGAAATAAGCAGTTATAGGATGTTGTAGTGATTAGAGAATATGAAAAAGCATATATGCCATCAAAAATCATAAGTGTGGTGAACACATGCATAAGAAGAGCATGAACATGTGGACAGAAAACTTTGAATTTGATGTGAAAACTTTGCAATATAAAAGAAGATCTATAAGGATTTGGTCTAGTAAGAGATGAAAGAAAGCACAAAGACAATGCATTGGTAGATATGAGTAAACACACATAAACATAATGTGTGTAGTTGATAAGTGTGAGATTTGGGCAATTAAGGAGCATATAGAACATATTGTTGTATTATGTAGCATGGTAGAAGACTAACAGTGAACCAAAAGGATAAGGCTACTGCTAAGAAAGAAAATAAAGGAAGGAGATCTGAACTAAAGGTTGTTTCTTGTATAAGAATTAAAGAAGGTGCCTCTAGATCTAGTCTGAAATGAGATGAAATAGAGATATAGAAGGTAAAACAATTTGGATCAACAAATACAGAGGGGATTAATGTCTCCTACAAGTTGGTGCTCACAAATCTGAAGGGGTTTGTTCCTCTAGCAAGTTGGTCAGATGGGATTAGTGTCTCTTGTAGGTTGGAGCCTTGTTGACAGTGTTGGACCCGCCAACATGTCAGGGGATCTCCCCGGTAAGAAGTCCCAACTAGACCTCATACCGTTTGGTGTAGGATTCCTAGCAGTGGGTCATACGGGATCATCTTGACCGCTGTTGCGTGCATAGGTAAGTAAGATTTACTTGTTGGTAGAAAGGGTGTGACATGCGCAATAAGCCAAGGAAGGTGCATGAATGGTTCTAACACACGGAAGGTGGAATGAGTGCGGTGCTTGGAAACCTGTGTAAACACACAACTTGGAAGGCAACACATGAGAAAAGATGCATCACAAACTAGAAGGAAGGTGAACCAACAATCTAAAGTGATGGTTAAACAAACAACACATCTCAGTAAGATTCATACACACATATACAGAAAGAGTCTATACATATATGCGTAAGCAAACAGATACATATATCATTATAGTAACCAAGTTAACTGAAATATAATAACAACATATGCATGAAATGTGTTGGCTCTGTTATCTTAAGAAGTGAAAGTTCCAATCATACAATACAACCATGACCAACCACTAGTCCCAATAACAGAACGTTACAATCACTGCCACCTGCTCCTCCAAAGAGATGTACTAGCTCTGCACTGTGGAGAAGACAAGGCTCGTTAGAATACTCTCCAAGCTTTCTCTAAGATACTCCTATTAGAATCTTGGCTAACCAAAAGCCTCTACAATGAGTTATGAGTTACTATAAATAGCAAAGGTCGGGGTGACCCTTGACATTCCCCTTTGGGACTGTTTGCATACCCTCATGACTCTTCAACTACTCTACGATTGTTACATTCAACTATTGACACTTGGAATTTCACTTTAAAAGAAGTTATATACAATCTACACATGTACCCATGTGAGAAAAATAGGCTTGAGCAAGTCATGAAAGACATCACTAAGACTAGGACAACTATGGGAAGACCAACTCTTCGACATCCTCATGATGGTCGATGATGGCAAACTGATGCCAAGCTTGGTAGTCTGCAATGGTGTCTGTGTACTCTGTGGTGATATCTTTCTGGAAACGAACTCTTGCCTCTGCTGCATCTGGGTACATTGGTTTGACTCCTCTGTCCAACTCATCTAGTAGCATGTGCATCATTTTCTTGAGTGTGGTCAGACTATTGACATATTGATGCATAGTTTCTGCGCTGATCGCCAAGTCTGCATTGGTGGCTATGCGCATCAACTCATCAAAGTACGTGTCCAGCTCCAGTCAGAATTGATTCGTTGTCTTTTCCTCGGTGAGTGTACCAATAGATAGGATCGCATGCGTGTGCACAACAACAACCATGCTTCTGAATACCGATGCATGTGAAGCCTGCAAACTAGTGATGAGTTGCGGGAGTTCCTCATAGTTTTGAATCTGACTCCGGATGTGTGCCTTCAACTCAACTGCCTTGGGCTTCATCAACTTGGGAAAATGTAACGGGGCTCCCTTTTATCTCATTGTCAATGTTTGCATGTGGTCGACAACAGTATGCAGATTTGACAAGATACATGCTCTCCTAGCACATCGTTGCTGCCAACCATTAAGATTGACAACTACCTTATGCACGGTACCAAATCTGGAATACAACATTTGCATGACTATCTCATGGGATGATACTTCATCCAGTATCGCCTTCTTCAACTCTGCTCTGATAGATGTTGTGACATGTTCTCCTCCCTGCTTGGTCATTTGTAACTCCTTAGCCATTCATTCGTTCTCTGTTATCAAGAAGCGAACACTCAAGATGGTGGCTTCGGCATATGCTCTGGTAGCATCGACCAATGTTTTTGGATTCTTGTGCACATCAGATACGATCACTCGTTCCTCAAACTATGCAGGAGATGTGTGGACATCCGAAGTAGTCACTCTGCGTGATTGCACAACTCTATGATGCAACTCGTCGAATGATATGTTGCGCATATCTACTTCTGAATTGTCTTCAAGGATCTTAGTATCTCCTTGACCGCTCTGGACTTGCTCTTCTTCCGAATATAGTGAAGCCGGTGGGTCGACCTCTTGGTTGTAAGGCATGAGGTCGATGTCCTGTTCTAACTCTGGTTGCTCCATGTCCATATCCATCTGCTCAAGTATCTATTCAATCTCTTGAGAAAAGTCCTGCTCCTGTGACTGCTCACCCTGTCTGCTTCATGCCAGCTGCTTAGATGAGTCTACAACCTATATGGGTGTAGTTTCATTAATATGTGCATGATGCGCCTCCTACTGTATTTGTCCTTGTTGCGCTTCCTTCTCCTATCTTCGCAGCTCTTGTTCTTCCCAGAGTTGCTGCTTCAACTCTTGCAACTCCTTCACTATTTCCTCCATCCTTTGCTTATATATCTTCCTTTGCGCATTCCTCTTATCACGTTGTCACCTATTCACCTCTATCTCTAAATTTGCTTTCTCCACAAGTGGGTCTGCTTTGAACTTGCATCTTTGTTTTGCCTCTGCGAGGTCAACAATCTTTCTCTTGCCTTTGTCACGTGTAGGTATGTTACCCTCTGCTGCTGCAGATGATGATGCTCTCCTCGATGTTGCTTCGTGAACCATTCCACAACTATCTCGACTGTTTCATTGGGCCTAGAGAAGCTATGACAATATCTTCATGGATCTTCCTCAGCCCAATGACATGCCCCGTAGATCCAAGGAAATTTCACTATCGCATAGTGATTCTTTACAAAACAATGCGGGTTTTAGGGATTGAAGTTTCTGGTGCTGAAAGTAAATCTTTTGAACTCTTCTATCTTGGCATCAAAAAGCTTGAGATTATATATCTCGTACAACCCGATCCGCAATGGAAGAGTGGGCCAGGGTGCCTTCTTCTTCCGATGCAGTCTATTTGACAATCTTGTCGAGATGTGATACGACACTTCTTGCATGAGGAGCTTGTCCATGGAAAACTTCGGTAAAACATGCGGAGGCTTCTCCACGTTGTACATTTGTATGAAGGTGCCAAAAGGTAAGGAATATCAATCCGTTATGTTGATCAGTGTCTCCATTGTTGCCTTCGATATACAAGGTGGATCCTGCTCAAATATCATCTTGTAAACTAGGATGAAAAAATGGTCTGACAACTGTGTGATGACTTCGCGAGAGCTACATCCGGAAAACTGTTTGCAATAAGTATGTATAGAGGTTTCCGTTGATGTCCATGCCCACTTCAAGCCTGGGAACTTCTTATGGGAACAGATTGCATCCAAGATGTATGCGGAAATGTGTATTTCTGCTTGTTGACACTTGGGTGACTATCGAGCTCTTGTTACCTGTACCTTCAGCCTATGAGCCAAAATGTCGGACTAGTTGCATGTTTTGCCTTCACTGGCCAGTTGGTCCAACGCGATCGCCCAACTCTGCGGGAAGGTCTCCATGCTCTCTTGGCCATACAAGCGACATGCAAAGATGACCAAGTATTGATATGCCTTCCGCAGTATCTTCGTCTTGTTAATCTGGTTGGGTGTCATCATGAACTTGGCTAGATCCTTCACCCAACTCTTCAAGATATCCCAAGATTTTGCACTGTTGTTGGGTATGCTAAAGGGTGTCTCCATTAGGATCATTGGCTTCGGAAAGTGGTACATCTGCTCATAGTATTATGCCCAAAGGTATAAATCTTCGTCTCACTGACATTGTTTAACACCATCATCTCGAGATCAGTGTGCGAGATGATCCAATGTATCATGTCCGCGCATGGAAATGCGGGATACCTGCATGCAATCCAGTACAAGCCAAACTTGTGAATGTTCACATAGACCCTGCGTTCTTCAAGATATTCCTCAAATGTGCCTAAGAATGAATCATTGATGTATTTTCATTTCATCTTGATGTCTTTGTCTACGATCAGCTTGGTGTCTTCGTAAATCGGCAAACTCATAAACACTTGCTCAACTGCTTCTCCAATTGTGCTTTTGTCGGTGTCCTTTGACCCTGCTCCCTTGGAGGCCATTGAACCTGAACTATTGAGAGATGGACAAACACTTGATATACCTAGAGACATGGCGACATGCATGGCAATAAATTTGTCAATTGAAAACAAAGCAAACTTGAGGACTAGCATGCAACATACCTGGGGGACTGATGGCAAGGATTGCACAATTTTCACCAGGAGGCCAGAACACTGATTTTTAGAACTGCACAAAAGGCAGTCCGAACTATCGAGAGGCTGGTTGACTACTGGAATTATGCAATGCACAATCCAGACTAACCTGTTGGGTGTTGAGATTGTGCAACGCGCAATTTCAATCAGCAAGGCATGCAGGCCCAGGGACTGCATTGTGCAATTTTCTAGCCCAGCAAAGCACTGCCTCTCAGAATTACATAAAGCAAGCCTGGAGGATAATGTCTGGCCAGTTTTGTGCATTTTCTGGGAGGAAGGCAGAGCCTTCCCTCTCAAAAATGTGCAATGTTGCTAGGGCAAGGCAAGGCCTAGGCCAAGGTTGCCCAGACCCGCCGACAGGCGACTGAAAACATATGAAGGTTTGAATGCATGGTGAAACTAAGTGTAGGAAAGAGTGAATGTTCATGCATGCAAACAGTTAATGCAAGATTCATAAAATGGGAAAACATGCATTTGTGTGAAACTAGTCGCTGCATTAGCGACCGTGCGTGCAAAACAATGTCATGCATGCGACAGTAGTGAGATGAAAATGAAAACTGAAACCACGCTTGTACAGGCTAACATGCATGCAAACGACAACAAGTGTTCACAGAAATCAAGCAGACAACACTCACACAAGCCAAAACACAAAAAGTGACAAAAATGTCGTAAAATACATGTAAAGCAGACTTACCCGGAAATAGTTGAGTTGGATGTGCCTAAGACTCCTATATGTGTTATGGGATGTTAGAGCTCCAAGATCGATGTGAAGAATGAGCTCTGTAGCGTCGAATAAATAAGTTTGAGGCTCATGATGTGCATGCCACAAATCTAGGAAAAACGACACTTGGAGGGAAGTTTCTAAAATGATCTTTGCATTTAACCTTTGACTGCTAAAAATAGATCCCTAAAATATAGGGATTTTTTTGCATATTTCTTTTTTCTATTTCGGGAAAAGCATCCCATGCATGCAAATCAAGTTTGCTGGGTCCCGGAGGGAACCGATCAACCTGAAGGCACATGCAACAACCTGCAAGACTGAGAGAGGGATTTATGCAATTTTTGAGTTGAGCTGGGATGGTTGTCCTAGAGGGATTGTGCAATTTTTGGGGTCAACAATTGACTGCTTCCTAGGATTGCGCAATTTCTTGGCCGAGATGCAGTGCTGGGCCATATTCCGCAGTTTTCTATGGGAAGCCTATCTGACTGTTCTGCACAATTTTGGAGCTCAGTAGGCTGCCCAACAGATTTGCACAATTTCTTTAGGGAAGGCTGGTTCCCCTCCAAAATTGTACAATTTTCTGAGGGAGCTTCAGCCAACAATTAGCTTAATTCCAGAATGGCATCTTGTGAAGGGAGTGAAGCAAACTAACATGCATAGTCTAGCAAGCCACTGAAAGACAAATGAGGCCTATGCACTTGACAGTGCAAGACATGTTGCTAAGGATGGTTGGTAGGGAGGCTCCAAAATGAAGCTAAGAAAAAAATTTGGAGGGTGGTTGTAGCCACTACAACACTTGGCGATACACTGGTACAACTCCAGCTCTCTGAATGAACCTTATTCGTGAAAATCAAGTCTAACACCTTTGGAAGTATATTTTAGTTCTCTCTTCATCTTAGTTCCCACACTTGCTTGATTGTAAGATGTAGCATCTACCAAGCTCTTAGTCGATCAACACACATTCCAGGCCAAGCCAACATAGTTGTTTCAATTAAGGGTGAGGGGTATATTGTTGCACAAGACATATGATCGTCATAGTTTTAGGTTCATCTCGAGTGCTTCTCCACTACCAGTAGGCCTGGATAGTACCCTGACGGAGTCATGCAGGAACACAAGCATTGCTCTGTTACTAGCGAGCCTGGTGAGTACCTCGGCGAAGTTACTTACATCACCTCTCTGCGCATCAAGCCTTTCTCTTCTTTCACCTTATTCATTTTTCATTTTTTTCAAAAATATTTCACATTTCATTTTTTCATTTTAATTTTCGTTCTTCGTAATTGTGTATGTCACTTATTCATTTTAGAGGCGGAAGAGGGATCCCGACTTATTGAGAGCAGAAGAGGTTGTTCCTTCATAGATGTAGTTTGTATATACCTTTGACGTTCTTGTTAAGGTTTTCCCCCTCACCTTACTCTACTTGACTGAGCTAACAAGGATTAACCCAAAACAATCGACTAGAGTAGATGATACTAGTTAGCACACAAGCATTGTGTTTTCACCAAGGTTCACTTTGAATGGTATGTATTTTCCGTTACTGTATCGTATACTAAAGTCAACAACTTCATCATACAGAGGCAGGATGACAGATAACCAAGTATTGATAACTGCACAAGTCCTCTTGTACTTTACCCAGCTTGTTTCAAGAGTCACACACGGTTTCATACAAAACTAACCTACGAACATAAACAAGTAAAAAAGCTTGAAAACAAAGCAAAAGCAAAAGTAACTACATAAGAAAAGCGAGTAAGCAAACAAACAAGCAAGCAAGCAAAATAACAAAGTAAGAAGAAAACATGCATGCAAGCAAACAAACCAAAAGAAAACAATACTCCTACTCCTAAGCTAACGGTGCATGGTTTTGCTCATGTGAAGTGATAATTCCAATGCATCCACTGGCATATTGGTCGACCCATGTTGGTGAAGGCATGGTTCATGAACAACATAGTTGTGCGAACCAACAAACAAGAAAGATATAATGATGAAGACAGGCACACTCTGAGTTTAAATGCATCCACAAAACATAAGTGAGTGCAAGCACATGGCATGTAATCCGTGGACTTACCATGATGCTATGTGACACTGTGTGCAGATGTTAAGCATATGCATACTCTTGACTGTGACATGCAAACAAATGTAAGAAACAAAGACAACTTACGTCGTGCATGTGTGCTTGCTATGTAAGATTCCTCCAATGCATGAGCAATGGGATCATGTAGTTCGAGTGGGGGAAGCATAATCTTTGTGTGAGATTGATATTCAATGCATACAAATGAGTGATGAGGAGCCTCGGGTGTTTCAACAATTTCCTGATCGGAAGTGAAACCAACCTCGAGACAGCGAGGACCTGACATAACCATTAGCTCGGGGGATGAAGTGCCTCAACAATCTGTGGGGTTTCGACTTCATCGACAGATAGATCATCATAAACAGGTGGCTTTCAAAAATCAACTGCAATAAAATCATCATAGTGATCGAATACTAGGTTAAATAGATCACAACAGCTACGATCAACAAAATCAATGATTTCATCGGCATCCTCATGATCTGATGAATCAAATAAAGGGGTAGATGAGAAGAGGAAAAATTCACCCTCTGCATTTCCGGAAAATGAAGATGAAAAATCAAGTAATTTTCAAAGAATGATTTGTTCTCTCCGTTGTTGGATGATGGACTAACATCAGGTGTGTTATGAAAATGATTAACAATGGGTGCATCCGTAAATGGAGATACACATGCGAAATCAAGGATGGCAAAATCACCAAAGATGTTAGGGAAAAACGGAGGAGGCACAGACAAAAGGGAATCATCCTTCGTTGTTGGTTGATGCCCAGGCTCCCAGTCATACTCTTCATGAATGACAACGCAGGTTGGTTGTGCAACACCAACTCTGTCGATAACTTGATCCTCATTCACAACAGGTGTAGAGTTCGGAATGGAAGAACACAAGACAGTGCAATCTGGAGGATCAACAGAACACGAAGACGAAGGTTGAGGTAAGACATGCATGTGACAACCCATGGGCTTCGCAACCAAATCTGCACGAAAATTGAGAGAAGTGATGTTGGGAGGATGTGATATTCGAACGGATGTGTGTGCATGTTCTCCCACATCACTCTGCGGTGGTGGATCTGTTTGATGAGGGGATAACGGACAGTCACTTGTGACAGTGACAGTGTCCGTCTGTGATTGCGCAGCCCCATCATCGAAGTATGCTAAGCGGGGTTTGAGCTTGAACTTCTTCTTGGGATTGACAAATTTGGTAAGACAATATTCAAATCTGTCCATGAGATACTGGAATTTCATCTAACTTTTCAGAGCTTGAAATTGCAATATACAGAAGCGGTCCCAAAAATCCATAGGCGATTCTTGCAGGGTCTTTCGTTGTTTTAACATTTTTTTGTGAAGAGGTCCTGGATCAAAATGATGGAAATTAGATTGAATGAGATAACAGAACTGCTCAAGTGAGTGCACGCTACCAGGTGGCAGACTCCAGCACCAGCATTGTGGGGATTCGCAAAGTGTGTATGCAAGCAACAGGCTGGCCTCTTCATCAAAGAAGTCATCTACATCATCAACAAATGCATAGAAATCTTGTAAGTACGTAGGCCAGGCCACTTCGCTTTCACCATCATATGTGAAATCAGACAAGAGATGAGAAAACTCCCTCATGATGTTGAGAGGTTTAGCATGCGAAAAACATCGCGAAGGGACGAGTTTAATAGTATCCACGATAGATGTACAAAGATTCAAAACAGGATGATAGGACACAGCTTGTCATCTGGCCCTTCTTCTAGCACCAGAAATGTTGACGGTGTTGGACCCACCAACATGTCAGGGGGTCTCTTCGGTAAGAAGTTCCAACTAGACCTCAGATCATTTGGTGTAGGAGTCCCAACAGTGGGTCGTATGGTATCACCTTGACTGTGGGTTGTGAGTAGAGGTAAGTAAGATGTCCTTGTTGGTAGCAAGAGTGTGACATGTGCAACAAGCCAAGGAAGGTGAATGAATGGTTCTAACACATGAAAGGTGGAATAAGTGCGCCCCTTGGAAACCTGTGTAAACACGCAGCTTGGAAGGGAACACATGAGCAAAGATGCATCACAAACTGGAAGGAAGGTGAACCAACAATCCAAAGTGATGGTTAAACCAACATAACATCTCAGTAAGATTCATACATACATATACAGAAAGAGTCTATACATACATGCATAAGCAAACAGATACATATATCATTAGAGTAACCAAGTTACTTGAAATACAATAACAACATATGCATGAAACATCCTGGCTCTGTTATATTAAGAAGTGAAAGTTCCAATCATACAATACAAACATGACCAACCACTAGTCCCGATAACAAAATGTTACAGTCACTGTTGCCTACTTCTCCAAAGAGATGTACTAGCTCTGCACTGTGGAGAAGACAAGGTTCATTACAATACTCTCCAAGCTTTCTCTAAAATACTCCTATTAGAAGCTTGGCTGACCAAAAGCCTCTACAATGAGTTATGAGGTACTATAAATAGCAAAGGGTGGGGTGACCCTTGACATTCCCCTTTGTGACTGTTTTCCTACACTCATGACTCTTCAACTACTCTATGACTGTTACATTCAACTATCGACGCTTGGACTTTCACTTTACAAGATGTTACATACAATTTGCACAAGCACCCACGTGAGAAAAATAGGCTTGATAAATTCATGCAAGACATCACTAAGACTCAAACAACTGTGGGAAGACCAACTCTTCGACATCCTCATGATGGTTGACGATGGTGAACTAATGCCAAGCTTGGTAGTCTGTGATGGTGTTTGTGTACTATGTGGTGACATCTTTTTGGAAATGAACTCTTGCCTCTATTGCATCTGGGGTACACTTATTTGGCTCCTCTGTCCAACTCATCTGATAGCATGCGCATCATTGTCTTGAGTGTGGCCGGACCAATGACATACTGATGCATAGTGTCTACATTGATCGCCAAGTATGTGCTAGTGGCTATGCACATTAACTCGTCAAAGTACATGTCCAGCTCCAGTCGGAATTGATTCTTTGTATTTTCCTCGGTGAGTGTCCCAATAGATGGGATCGCATGTGCGCGCACAACAACATCCATGCTTCTGAACACCCGTGCATGTGAAGCCTGTAAACTAGTGTTGAGCTGCGGGAGTTCGTCATGGTTCCGAATCTGAATCCGGATGTGTTCCTTCAACTCAACTGTCTTAGCCTTCATCAACTTGGGTAAATGTAACGAGGCTCCCTTGTATCTCATTGTCCACGTTTGCATGTGGTCGACAATAGTATGCAGATTTGACAAGATACGTTCTCTCCTAGCACAACGTTGCTGCCAACCGTTGAGATGGACAACTGCCTTATGCACGGTACCAAATCTGGAATATAACATTTGCATGACTATCTCAAGGGATGATACTTCATCCAGTATCGCCTTCTTCAACTTCGTTCTGGCAGATGTTGTGTCATGTTCTCCTCCTTGCTTGGTCGTCTATAACTCCTTAGCCATTCGCTCGTTCTCTACTATCAAGAAGCGAACACTCGAGCAGGTGGCTTCGACATCTGCTCTGGTAGCATTAGTCAATGTTGTTGGATGGTTGAGAACATCAAATACGATCACTCATTCCTCAAACTGCGTAGGAGATGTGTGGACATCCAGAGTAGTCACTCTACGCGATTGCACAACTCTATGTTGCGACTCGTTGAATGATATGTTTTGCATATCTGCTTTTGGATTGTCTTTAAGGATCTCAGTATCTCCTAGATATTTCTTCGCTAACCATTCCACAGCTATGTCGACTGGTTCATTGGGTCTGGAGAAGCTGTGACAATATCTCCATGGGTTTTCCTCAGCCCAATGACACATCCCGTGGATCCAAGGAAATTGCACTCTCGCACAGTGATCCTTTACAAAACCATGCAGGTTGTACGGATTGAAGCTTATGGTGCCGAAAGTAAATATTTTGAACTCTTATGTCTTGGCATCAGCATGCTTGAGATTTCGTCTCTCGTACAACCCGATTTGCAACGGAAGAGTGGGCTAGGGTGCCTTCTTCTTCCAATGCAATCTAGCTGATGATCCTGCCGAGATGTGATACGACACTTCTTGCATGACGAGCTTGTCCATGGAAAACTTTGGTAAAACATGCGGAGGCTTCTCCGCGTTGTACATCCGTATGAAGGTGCCAAAAGGTGAGGCATACAAATCTGTTATGTCAATCAATGCCTCCATTGTTGTCTTCGACATGCAAAGTGGATCTTGCTCAAATATCATCTTGTACACCGGGGTGGCAAAATGGTCTGACAATTGTGTCATGACTCCGCAGGAGCTGCATTCAAAAAACAATCTGTAATAAGTATGTGCAAAGGTTTCTATTGATGTCCATGCCCACTTCAAGCCCAGGAACTTCTGATGGCACAGATTTCATCCAAGATGTATGCGAACATGTGTATTTTTGCTTGCTAGCCCTTGGGCAGTTGTCGAGCTCTTGTTATATGTTCCTACAGCCTATGAGCCAACATGCTGGACCAGTTGCATGGTTTGCCTTCATTGACTAGTTGGTCTAATGTGATCACCCAACTCTGCTGAAATGTCTCTGTGCTATGTTGGCCGTACAAGCGACATGCAAAGATGACCAAGTACTAATATGCCTTCCGCAGTATCTTTGTCTTGTAAATCTGGTTGGGTGTCATCCTGAACTTGGCTGGCTCCTTCACCCAGCTCTTCAAGATATCCCTAGAGTTTGCACTGTTGTTGGGTGTGTTGAAGGGTGTCTCCATTATGATCATTGGCTTCAACAAGTGGTACATTTGTTGATAGTCTTGTGCCCAAAGGTAGAAATCTTTGTCCCGCTGACACTGTTTAACACCATCGTCTCAGGATCAATGTGCGAGACGATCCAATGTATCATGTATGCTCATGGAAACGTGGGATACCTGCATGCAATCTGGTACAAGCCAGACTTGTGAATGTTCACATAGACCCTGCGTTCTTCAATATCTTCCTCAAGTGTGCCTAAGAATGAATCATTGATGTCTTGTCATTTTAGCTTGATGTTTTTTTCTACGATCAACTTGGTGTCTTCGTAAATCAACAATCTCATAAACACTTGCTCAATTGCTTCTCTAGTTGCGCTTTTGTTAGTGTACTTTGACCATGCTCTCTTGGAGGCCATTGAACCTGAACTGCTGAGAGACAGACGAACACCTGATATACCTGGAAGCATGGCGACATTCATGGAAAGAAATCTGTCAACTGAAAACAAAGAAAACTTGAGGAATAGTATGCAACATACCCGAGAGACTGATGGAAAGGATTGCACAATTTTCACTGGGAGGTCGGGAGACTGACTACTAGAACTGTGCAAAATGTAGTCCAGACTGTTGAGAGGCTAGTTGACTACTGGAATTGTGCAATGCGCAATCCAGGCTGACTTGTTGGGTGTTGAGATTGTGTAATGCGCAATTTCAATCTGCAACGCATGCATGCTAATGGACTACATTGCGCAATTTTCTGGGCCAGCAGAGCACTTCCTCTCATAATTGCGCAAAGCAAGCCTGGAGGACAGTGTCTGGCCAATTTTTCACATTTTCAAGGAGGAATGCAGAGCCTTCCCTCTCAGAAATGTGCAATGATGTTCGGGCAAGGCAAGGCTGGGGCCAAGGTTGCCCAGACCCACTGTCGGGTGACTAAAAACATATGAAGATCTAAATGCATGGTGAAACTAAGTGTAGGCAAGAGTGAATGATCATGCATGCAAACATTGAATGCAAGATTTAGAAAATGGGAAAATGCATGTGTGTGAAACGTCCATGCAAAACAGTGTCATGCATGTGACAACACTGAGATGCAAACGAAAACTAAAATGATGCTTGTACAGGCTAACATGCATGCAAATGACAACAAGCGTTCACAGAAATCAAGCAGACAACACTCACACAAGCCCAAACACAAAAGATGATAGAAATGTTGCAAAAGACATGTAAAGCGGACTTACCCGAAAATAGTTGAGCTAGATGTGTTTAAGACTCCTAGATGTGAAGTGGGATGTTAGAGCTCTAAGATCAATGTGAAGAATGAGCTCTATAGTGTCGAATAAATAAGTTTGAGGCTCATGACGTGCATGCCACAAATCTAGGAAAAAGCGACACTTGGAGGGAAGTTTCTAAAACGATCTTTGCATGTAACCTCTGGCTACTAAAAATAGATCCCTAAAATCTAGGGATGCTTTTTGCATGTTTCTTTTTGCTATTTCAAGAAAAGCAGCCCACACATGCAAATCAAGTTTGGTGGGTCCCAGAGGGAACTGGTCAACTTGAAGGCACATGCAACAGCCTGCAAGACTGAGAGAGGGATTTGTGTAATTTATGAGCTGAGTTGGGCTCGTTGTCCCAAAGGGCTTGCACAATTTCTGGGGTCAGCAGGTGACTGCTTCCCGTCATTGCTTAATTTCTGGGTTGAGCTGCAGTGTTCAGCTAGATTGCGCAATTTTCTCTAGGAAGCCTCTCTGACTGTTCTGCGCAATTTTGGAGCTCAGCAGGCTGCCCAGCAGATTTGCGCAATTTTTGGAGGGAAGGTTGGTTCCCCTCTAGAATTGCGCAATTTTTTGAGGGAGCTGCTCAGCCAACAATTATCTTAAGTCCGGAATGGAAACCTGTGAAGGGAGTGAAGCAAATTGACATGCATAGGCTGGCAAGCCATTGAAAGACAAATGAAGCCTATGTACTTGACAGTGCAAGACATGCTGCTAAGGATGGTTGGTAGGGAGGCTCCAAAACGAAGCTAAGGCAAAATTTTGGAGGGTGGTTGTAGCCACTACAACAAGCCTATAAGGATTGTAAAAGTAGGATGGCATCTACTCAAAAGAAGTTTCGTCGTTTCCTCCCATATGTGTTTCAACATACATCTTATGTGACTGGTGTATTATTTTGTCATTGAATGAGTTAAATAATATAATATTATATTACACTGATTCACCCACTGTCTCAAGATAATTGTTAAATCTAACAATACCACCCCTATGCCAACTTTAGGAGTCCTCATATTCTTGGAGATTAATGGAATTTCTTCTTATGTGGGGGAGATAAAGGTATTTGATGATTGAGAAGGGTTGTCTTCTGGTGACAACCTTCCTTCTAATTTGTTACCCTCTACATATTTTGGGAGATTCACTTCATGAATGCCAAGCTGAGAAAGGATTTCAAGTTTGTTGTTAAGAGGAGAGGGAGGGGGGTCTTGGGTGGAGGTTAGTAGAGGTTTTTTTCATGAGAAGTTGAAAGGTTAAAGGTGGAAAGGAGGGAAGAGGGTTGTTGGGGTTTTTGTGGGATTTCTTGTCTTTGCCTTATTATTTTTGGTTGCTACCATTGTTCTCGTTAATTTTCTTGCACCTCTTCCAATACCTTCTTTGAACAATCTCTTGAAAAATGTCCATATTCATGATAAGTCATGAACTTAGAGAAACTTTGATTATAGTCCACTTGCTGGATCATGAAGAACCAATTCTCTAAGGAGAGTTATTTAGCTCTAGGTAGACCTTTTTTCCAAGTCTACTTCCATGTAGATTATTGCACATGCAAACATTCCTTCTTTGGGCTCAACCTTGTCAATGTATTTTCCTATGAAGTTTCTTATATTCTTGAACATATCTTCATTCCAACAATGTAGTTGAAAATGAGGGAGTTTTATCCAAACAAGCATTGTTAATGAGATGCCATTTTTTAGGTTGAGATATAATTTCTAACTGTTCAACTACAGAACTTGATCCCCCATTAAATATGGGCTACTTCAAAAAATAAGTTCCTTGCCCTCTTTCAAACAAGAAATTGAAGAAGTCTTTCTCATAAAAGGATAATGAAAATTTTCCTTGAATCAATGGCTTCAAGGTTTCTTTCTACCCAAGATGGTAGTGAACTAGGGATGGCCAAATACCCATGAACTAGCCAACTAACCCTCTCTTAGTGAGATAAAGAGTCATCACTATGGATTAGGAGGGAATGATAACTTTCAAAATTTCATCTAATTTCTTGACGAACATAAATGACAGGGGTTTCTCAAACTTGGTCTAGGTCATGACCAGGGCATTGAAAGTGACTATGTTTGGAGGAGGGGGTGAAGGAGGAGTCAAAGGAGGATGATCTTCACCAGAGGAAAGACTCGTTTTCGAGGCCAAGCAACATAATTATTGGGGTTTTATAAAAGCCAAACCAAAGTTTGCATGTACACGGTAAGGATTTATCTAGAATTGACAAATGCAAGCTCTATCCCAATGAATAATTATGGAGAACATAGTGATTAAATTAATCAAACATATAAGGGAAAAAAATTACCCACCATGCATACTCTTTTATTAAGAACCTCAAAGTGATAGGTATTCCACCTACCCTACTGTTGATGCCTCGAAAATCGCTGCAACAACACTGGGGGATAACCACCCGGTCCAGACCTTAAAGCAACTCCTTTTCCGTTTGGTGTGGTGGCTCTGACTGGTTTAACTAGGTCCAGTTACCTTCTCCCTATTGCTATTGGTTTATGATGTATCTTTACCTACCAATAGACAGGGATATCAGATCACTTCTTCTTGTTGATCAGTTAAGAGAATGATCCTTAAGCTGATTTGGGTTCAGCCAAGCCATAACTAAAATTTTGCCTCTTCGAGAAGAGGACTTAAAAAAGTATAGAAATTACTCTAAATGCAAGCTTATTCTAAGATGCAAACAAAAGAAACTAATCTAAATCCTATCTTAATTAGACAGATATAGATCTAACCCAACTAAGAGCAAGATAATTAAAATATTGGGATTTAAACATGTCTTGTTTATAATAAATATCAAGTTAATGAAGTAGTTTATTTAACTGATATTATGGATACCAAAACACATCCTATTGAAACCTATTAACTGAAATAATAAACCAACAACATTCTAGGAAGTAGTTCAAAAAAATGATATTGATTATCAAATCAATAAATCCAATAATTAAACAATAATATGCATAAATAGTTCATAACACATTACTATGTAATAAATCAGTTTTATAAGATAGATTTATGAGCAAGTAGTTACTCAGAAATCAGAGTTTAATCCATAAGAACAGAGATACATAATAATAACATTGAGACAAATTACCCATATTGACATGAGTGCACAAACATGAATAAAATGACACATTCTCATTACCATAAAAATGAAATTGATATTTGAAACAGTAGTATTAAAATTACCAATTTATTGCATCCATTTCTCTGACCTTGGTCTCCAACAGTCCTTTACATTGCTTGAATTTATGCCTTCAAAACTAGGGCCACAGTAGTGCAAACTCTGTCCCTCATACATAATTCAAGATACAAAGGAAAAATCCTCAATAATCCCCAGATCTGAGATTTTCTCTCCTCTCTCCTACAACTCTCAATTCCTATTACAGTAGTGCTTGTAGAAGTCTAAAATTACAGAGGAGAACAACCCCTTTTTACATTCTGCAATCTACTATTTATAATATTTGTGAAAGAATTCTTGAGAGGAAAGTTTGTTGAAGAGAAATCTGCCCAATCTAATTTTATTTGCTCAAAATTTCAATCTTTAATTGTTGGAGCTTTCTCATTGATTGAGATCATTTTCTCCATATTTCTTCTATTGTTTTCCTACAAAAAGAAATGAAAATGAATTAAGATGCAACAATAAAATCAAAATATCATTGCTGACATTTAATAAATCCAATCAAATTCTATTTAAATAAATAATTGAAAATAAAATATAAGCTCTATATTGATGTCTGGGATGGTTTAATTGGCCAAGGATATTATTGATGAGTGAATCTGCAATTTAGAAAAGGCTTGGGCAAATGAAAATGAAGAAAATAACTCAGAAAATTGATTTTGTTTCTAGAAATCTGAAGTTTGATCTTCTGCATCATTTTTGACCCAATAAATGACCAAATATGTTAGTGAAACCTCCTCAAAAATGTTCTCCTTGATTTTATCTTTCCAATGAGCTATCATGGGCCTCATTTGGCCAAGTAAAACTCATTCTATGAACTTCCAAAGTTTATGAGTCAAACATGGCATAAATATGGAAATTTTGTTGCTGGGCTAAAAAACTAATTCTAAATTAGGATTCTAACTAATTTTAAATTAATTGTTAATTATAAACTACACTAATTATTAATAACTATTAATTAATCTAACTAACTGATATCTAATTAACTATTTATAAACAAATTTAATCTAATCAATAACTAATTAATATTAATCTAAATGATAATTAATTTTTAATTAATTAATTAAATTCTATATAATAAATTAATTCTAATTAATTTTAAAATTTATTATTAAATATGTAACCTATTTTAAATTAATAAAAAACTAACCTACCTTACTTCATTTGCTCCACTCATGTATGAGTGAGTTTTAAAACCCAAACGAATGGATTATGAAACTTTAATAAATGTCTTTTGAGTTATGCTTATTGGGGGAAGAGAGGTCCTCGGGGTCTTTAAAAGATGCATTCATTGAAAAGCCCCGATGCGATCTATCCTTAATAAATATTATTTTATGATATTTTTGCTTATTGTCTTTTGACTTTTTATAATCGAGAAATCGACAATCAGGAGAATGGAGGTATCGAGGGTATGGAATGATATGCGCCGATATAAATCCCCGATTCTATTCAAATCCCTGATGCGATTAAGGTTTATTTTATATATTATTTTTTATATATATTAAATTTAAATTTAATTAAATTAATTATATATTAATTAAATTAAATTAAATTAAGATTTAATATCATTTTTTATTTTGGTTTTATTTTTATGAAATTTAGTTAAGTTGTGAAATTATCTAAACTACAACCACTTAAAAAATAAATAAAAAGAATAAAAATAAACTACAGCCACTTGGATGTTTGGGTTTTCGAGATTAGTGATCTATTTTGAAAATTAGAATAAATTACTAAAATCTCGAAGTTTCATGATTTGACTGCATAACTAAAAATGGAAAAATGTTAGTAAAAACTCACTACGGGTTAATATTTAAAACGAATGCATTATTGAACTAATCTATTTACAAAATGCAATATTGTACATTTTGTGCATTTTTAACCCAAGCTAGATAAATGACGAGACTTCAAAGGAGTACCATTTTCAAACCAGTTCACCAAATGAGGTGAAACAAGCGTCAATGGAAAGCTTATAAAAAAATCAATTCTAATAAAGCAATCAAACAAGAATCCAAAGAAAATGAAAATTTAACAAAAGCGTATGATAATCGACTAAATAAAAATCCTAAAAGGTGTTTAGCCAAAATTTTATAGAAAGGGTCTCCATTATTGATGTGTTCACTTCAAAAATGGGGGGGTTGTGTTTTTACCACAACAATGGCGACACACGGGAGAAGAACCAGTTATCTTTGTTTGATATGAATGAGATTTTCCTAAAATTAAAGTAAAAATAATTAAAGAAGAGAGAATTATGTTTGAAATGTTCGACTGGGTTCATTAATCTGAATAAAAACCAGAATCATCTAACTGTAAATTTTCTTAAAATTTCTCATAAATTAAAATATTTCAAAACTCTATATCAGTCCTCAATTAGTTGTAGAGATAAAGCAGGGGTCACTTTACAGCTTATCTTTTAAAATATACTCATTTGCCACAGGCAGAGCCACTGCTGCCAGCAAAAATTTATAGTCTCGACAGGGTTACCTTTTAATCATCAATGATTCAGAATCCCATCTCTTTAAGAATTATTGACCTAGAGATAAATCCATTTATATATGTATTATTTCTTATTTTTATTTTTTTAATTTTTTGTTATAAATTTTAAAAGCCACTGTCCTGGTTTGGTGGCCAGACAGCTGACAATGCCATTCACTGGTTATAATTGGACTAAACAAGTTGGCTCGTGATGAGACCCCTTGTCTTATAATTGTTGGCAATCATAAGCCATTACCCTGGTTTGTTTTAGCAGTGTTGGTAATGTCAGCCTATTTTTCCCCTATGATCATGGTAAGAAGGCTCATGATGAGACCTCTTATCTTTTAAGTTTAAATATATTTTTGGATTACATTCTAGAATAAGACTCTTTGGGACAGGGAGACTCATTGACTCCTTAAGAGTTAAGAATGACAATTTCAGAGTTAAAGGTGCTTTGTTGTAAAGTGTCTTTACTTGGTTATAAATAACTTTTCTTGACTGATAATAGAACTTTGAAAGATCTTAATGGAATTTTGAAATCTCAAAATGATTACAATTTCTATGAAAAAGAAATTTCTCCAGATTTTATGATACTTTGCCAACTTCTCTTGATTGGTAATCTCTTCCTTAAGTATATCTACCTTTATAATAAGAAAATCAAACTTCACTAAGAGATTTAAGAAAAAACTAATAGGTGACTATTAACAATTTTTCTCTATGTATGCTGACCATTGTTAGGTAACAGCTAGGCCTTTTATATAAATCACGGCAAAGTCACCAAAATCAAAATTGAAAACCAAAAGAAAAAAATTCTTATGCTAAAGTGAGAAAAGAAATCAGCAAACAAAACAAAAATGAAGAAATTTTTAAAAGTGGAAAGGAAAACCCAAGTTTCAAAAGATAAACTCGAACAAGAATGTTTATACCAATGTCCTCAACTATATGAAGAAAAAGAAAGTAGTCGTGTAAACTTTCCTTCTTATGTCGAGATTTAGAAAAATCATACCTTGCAGGGTTGTAAGTGTTTTAGGCTTTTTGGATAGCAGTGACGATAAAATTCAGCCACAATGAAAACTTTCTATCTGATATCAATCTTCTTGTTTCAAAGCATCATCTTGATCATTTTCTAATAAAAGGAATGCTTAAAGAAACAAACTAAAGGTTCAAAAAATTCCTGGTGTAGCTGTTTCAACGAGGATTATCGCTGCTTATTAAAATAAAGCCAGAAGAAAAGTATAAGACTTCGAAAATATGATCTGGCAGAGGATTGGAAGCTTTTATGAAGAGCTGCAAAACATATTTTTATATCAGCATAATTTAAAAACAAACATGAAAGTAAATTAACGAAATAGAAATTAATGAAAGTGGTTATGTGAATCTTACCATTGGAGAATTTCTTTTGATCTTATCTGAAAGGTATTAGTTTCTCTAAACTAGTTGACTTCTTATTTTAATTAAAATTAAAAACATGAAGACGTCAAACTAACCAAAATCTTATAACCCAAAATCATTATTTATTTTATTTACATTAAAGCAAGCAATCAAATATAAAATGGAATGCTTAGTGTTCAAGGGAAAACAAATGCATCAGAAATAAGAATGAGAATTTTACAATAATGATTGTTTCTCAAAATATTATTAGTTTCATATAAACTCCATGATTTTATAAATTATCCAGAATCAAGACCAAGTTCAAAATAATAAAATTTAAATATGAAGATAGAGAGGTCTTGAATTCCATTTTTAATTATGGAATTATATATTTAAAACTGAAATGTATGAGAAATTGAAATGATTTTTGTATGCTGCAAATTTGTCATCAATTGCTTTTTTCTCATAGTGGTTACCCAACCTCACTTTTAAAATAACACATCGTCATATCGGATGATTCACATAACATGTTTCTTCACCATGCTTCAAGTTTAATTTGCAAGACTTCACCTTTGTTGTTATGCCATATATCGATTAAATGTTAATGGCTCAAAGGCATGCATTGGAAGCTATTACATCGGCGGTTGAAATAGCGAATTGCAGATATGAGATCATGTGAATAAAATATGTGCGATGAGATGTAGTGATCACACTATTGAAAAACTGTTATATCGCGAATTGGGGACAGTCATGCTGCAATTCATAGATCGCACATCGCATCTCGCGATTTGTATTTTGCACATTGCACATTGCAAATTTGGAATAGTGATATGGCCATAAACGAAAATGCGAGGAAGCAATTGCAATATTGGCGATGCGATGGATGACATAACTAATCGGCGAATGGCAAACTTAAGCATCCGATGTAACACGGTATATTTTTTGCAATGCTGATATGCGATGAAGAGCGAACCCGATAACTTTTATGATGGGATTTTAATAACATATCGGATCCGAGACATCGGCCCTTTTAAAGTTTGCTCCTACCATTATTGCGATTAAATAGACGTGATATTTTTTATGAATTTGATTTGAATTTCATATCGGGTCCGGAATTATGTGTTCATCGCAATATCGGTAAAGTCGATTATCGGAGATCGGCGATTCACGATAATTGAAGTATACTTCAACTGCAAAGCTCCGATATGCGAAATGTGATATCGCATATGAGCAAGATAATACATCAGAGGTCTTTTATGAACAATTTGTTATCAAAAGACATGCTAAGAACTACTTCCGATGAAATCTTATGATGCGAAAGGTCTTATGATATTCCTTGAAATTTCAATTGGGTTTTCTAAGTGAATAAAAGCAAAGTTAAAGAATGTTCAAATTCTAATGAATAACAAATAAAATTTCCCTGAACCTGTTGCAAATTTGAACTGGGTTTGCTGCTTACTATAAGTTTTGAAAACAAATGAAAACCTGCAAATTAAAACAAAACAAGAATAAAAAATAAACTAAGAAAAATAGAAACTAATAATAGATGAAAATGAACTTGTAAATGCGTACTTGGAACGAAATTGTCTATCGATGTTACCTCATAAATCTTCAAATTCTTCTTTTGATTTATCAAAATTTTGCCTTTGTTCAAAATCATCTCATTATTTATTCTAAATCTAAGTGTGCAATCAGCCTAAATAAAATCTGTTTATTCATGTTCAGGAAATATAAAATTTACCAGAAATAAATATAAAAATAGGCTTCCCTTTTAAATTGAAACAACAATTTATTACCTCTGCTTATTCTGAATAACTTGAGAAGAATCTGTATTGTTATAGCGACTATTCAATAATGCCTTTAGTAAATAAATATGATGCGTATTGCAGCATCAAATATTCAACTAAAGATCAGAATGGGATAAAGCCACCAATTGTGGAAAAATATCAAACAGATTTGAATGTGTACACTCAGCAAAATGGACATCCTTAAAGTCGGCTTTAGAAAATTCCGAGGAAGATAATATGAACTTCATATGATTACCGTGAAAGGTTAGACTGACTAATAATGATTGAATTAGAATTAAGCTTATCATAGACAGTCATACATTTCATGGGATAATGGGATCATGAAGCTTTTATATCCTCAAATCCTTACCATATAAATTTCAAAAGAAAATATTAAAAGGAAATCCCGAAATGAAGAAAAGTGGCTTTGAGGCAATCGATGCCAAGTGCAACTTTAATTGAATTTAAACAAGACATTATTCAAAATAGACAAAGTAGAGGTATTGTTGTAAGAAATTTTAAAAAGGAGAGCAAGAATTAAAATTTTCTGATAGGAAGAAAATGTTTTCACTGAACATGTATGAGAATGGTTGACTGCTTTCTTTTATTTTATTTTTAAATCTACAAAATTGTTAAAAATAAATTAACTACATAAAACAAACAAACTAAATTAACTCTACTCCTATTCTAACCATATACACGAAGATGATTAGGTATAGTCATATTTCCAATGTAACCATTCTCTCATTTTTATTCCCGCATATATGTACAGTTCAAATGTTAGTAATAAAAATACAAATCTGATTGAACTAAGGAAGTTAAATCTGTGAGTAGAATTTACAGTTATTGTTAGCAACTTAATTAAGATCTCATTCTCTTGAAATTTCCTTTCCAATTGAATACCAATTGGATCATAGAAATCTGGATGGATTTCCATTAATAATTGAGAAATATCCAAAGGAAAAAATAATAGGCCAGATTGTGGAGATGAGCTTTTACTTTCAAAAGCCTGAAAAAAATTGTTAGTATTATGTACAAATGTTAAATTATTGACAATCTTCCATGAAAGAAAACTTTCCAAATATTTTTCAAATGAATTAATGAAAAATGGATGGAAATCTTTCAAATGAAATGGAAAATTATTAATTAAATTAGATTGCTGGCCAGATTGTAAAAATACATTCTCATGTTGATATCGCCTTTGAGAAAATAGAAGCTTTTGATGAAACATTAGCATTGATTGAAATTGAAATTGAAATATCTTTTGTTGCTCTTGATTATAATATAAAACTTCAATTTTCCAACAAGGCAATGCATCAATTGAACGTTTGACAGTAAAGTGTAATATGCCAGCATAAAGTGTCAAAAATCTGAAAAATAAGATTAGAAATAAAATCTAATTTTAAACAAAAGAAGTGAGGAAACAAAAATAAAATGAAATCACTATTGTTACAACTAATATTACAGTATAATTGGGATGGGATCGTTTTGAAATGATTTCTTTTTTCACAATGATTGGCCAGAATTATGGAATTTAAGTAATTTTGAATTCCAACTTTTGAATTAGAAAACAAATTATGATTATGAGTAGGAATGAGAGCTTGATTATGATATGAATCATAAATTGGAATGTTTTCTTGAATGGTGAAATCATGAAGATAATTTGCTAATCTAAAATGAGGATTGGTTGGGATAATTTCTAAATTGAAGCGTTCTTCATTCTCATATGTTATTTGAATTTTATCATGAGGATTCTCTTGAGAAAAATAGAAATCAACATCCTCGATGTCAGAGTAATTATCATAAATGACTTTACAAGATTCTTTAGAATTCCCTTC